>CAUYON010183145.1:0-10053 GCA_963573935.1 Arctocebus calabarensis | reverse complement strand
CACAGCAACCTCCAATTCCTGGGCTCAAGCGAGTCTCCTGCCTCTGCCTCCCAAGTAGCTGGGATTACAAGCGCCCGCCACAACGTCCGGCCATTTTTCTTTTCTTTCTTTTTTTTTTTTTTGGTTGCAGCCTTTATTGTTGTTTGGTGGGCCCCGGGTTGGATTCGAACCCACCAGCTCAGGTGTACGTGGCTGGCGCCTTAGCCCGTTGAGCCACAGGCGCCGAGCCCATAACCAACATTCTTGACTTCTTGCATGTATTTATAACCCTGTGTGGAATTGCACATCCTTGCATGCATCATTTTATCGCACTTCGTTCTATAGTGCTTCACAGATAGTTTTTTTTTTTTCAGGTTGAAGGTTTATGACAACTCTGCTTGGAGCGAGCCTACCAGGGCCTTTTTAAATTTTTTTTTTTCCACGAGCATGCTCTCGCTTCCTTTCTGTGTCACATTTTGGTAATTCTCACAATATTTCAAACTCCTTCTTTGTTATTATATGTGTTCTTGTAATCTGTGGTGAGCGATTTCTGAGATTATTATTGTAACTGTCTGGGGGCACCGCGAGCCGGGCCAGGGGCGGCAATGGACTTGAGTCAAAGGTGCGTTCTGGGCGCTCTGACTGGCCTTCCCGGGGGCTCTTCCTGTCCTCCAGGCCTCCCAATTCCCCCCAGAGGCAACAATATTGGAATTAGGACACTGAATAACCCTGCAATGGCCTGGAAGTGTTCGAGTGAAAAGGCACACGCCCCTTACATGAAATCAAAAGCTCCAAAGGAGCAAGTTTAAGGAGGTCAAATAGAAGGGGAGAAGATCTGCTCTCCAAGTGGGCAGGTGCCATCCATTCAGCAGACAGAATGGGGAAGGTCTGCCCGCCCATGTGAGCAGGCAACATCCAATCAGCGGGCGGAATGGGAAGCGACGCTGTCCAATGGCTGAGGATCGGGAGTTCAGGGAGGGCGGGGCGGACTATTTCCCTCTCCCTTCCCGGGCTAGGCTGCCGCTTTTCACCTGCCTGTGGAGCTGGGAACTCCAGGTTCTTGAACTTCAGCCGGCTGAGAAGGATTCCGTCGGCGTCTGGAGGTTCTGGGGGCCTCCCGACTAGGACGGAGCCAGGTCTGTCACCTGCGTCCTTGAGTCTCCAGTTTGCAGAGGGCCTCTTAGAGTTCTTCTCAGCCTCCAGAATCAAGTGAGCCAATTTTCCTAACAAATTCTTTTATCTCTCTCTGTACACATCCTATGGGTTCCTTCTCTCTGGAGAATGATGGCTAAAAGCTCTGATGAGATTCTCTTTTATGGTTGGTGATAATTAGAGAGCTGACATTTTAATATTTATAGCAATGTCCAGGATTTTTACTGCTTTTTTCTGCCAATTTTAATAAGTTGTGTTTTCTAGGGGTTTTATTATCTGATTTAATTTTCCAGTGTATTAGAATAATTCGTTTGTCATATTCTATTTGTAGTTGTTTTAATGTTTGTGTGATCCTGTGAATGGCTCTTTTTATTTTCCGTTTTTGTAACTTCTCACTCAATGTCTTAATCTGTTGTGCAAAGAATTATCGATTTTATCAAACTTTCCTGTCAACCGGTTTTAATTCTTTGTGTGTTTTATTAATTTCTGATTTTTCTATTACTTCATTTCTTTTATTAATTTGATTTTAATTTATTGTTCATCTCTACCTTCTTAATTTAGATTTTGGACAATGAATATAAGCGTTACTTCTTTCTTGATATATACAATTTATGGCAATAACTTCCTTCACAGCAATTAATATAGCAATTATATTTATTGTTAATCATTTAGAAATATTTTCTGATTTTTATTTTATTTCTTCCGAGGACCATGGGTAATTTACAAGTTTATCCTTTTAGTTTCCTTCCTTAAGTTTCCATGTGCTTTATTTTTATTTATTTTATTCTGACTTATCTTTCATTCATGAATTCTCTATTTAGTTGTTTCTAAATGTTGTTAGTTTTTTTTTTTTTTTTTTTTGTGGTTTTTGGCCAGGGCTGGGTTTGAACCCTCACCTCTGGCCTATGGAGCCGGCGCCCTACTCCTTCGAGCCTCAGGCACCACCCTTAATTCTATCTTTTAAACTCCTAATTTTGGCTATTTTGTTTTTTAAATTTGTATTTAGTTTTTTTTTTATAGTTTCCAGTTCTTGGGTAAAGTTTTAATTTTATCTCTTATTTGCTTGGATATATTTTGTGTATAGT
The DNA here is from genome assembly GCA_963573935.1 of Arctocebus calabarensis. NCBI lineage: Eukaryota > Metazoa > Chordata > Mammalia > Primates > Lorisidae > Arctocebus > Arctocebus calabarensis. The sequence goes on along the minus strand of CAUYON010183145.1, from coordinate 7,837 downwards.
TTTTTCAAAGTATAATCCCCTGGGGAACTGTTTTTAAGGTCTTTTAGGGTTTTCTTTGCTTTACTTTCATAATATATTGTGTAGGAATATGCATTCTCAGTTTTGGCTGGGTACTTGACACAGCATATGAGTGGTTGAAGAAACATTTTTGTCCTAGGATGATATATTTCTCTGTCGATAAATACATGTTTTCATTTCTGGCAGTCATTTTGGGGACATTGGTTATCTTATATAAAGTTAATTCAATGTTACAGACCAAAATTATTCAAAGACTTTATTACCTCTAGAGATCTTGTTTATTTCTATTTATTTCTATTATATAGCCTTTGGTATCTCTCCCCAGGCCCTAGACACAAATTCCTATCTCCCTGTTTCTGCATTGTCTGTGGTGCATTAGTCTCAGTAACTGAAGCAGCCTATATTCATATAGTTTTGAAAATAGAACCTGTTTGTATATCTACAGACCCATTTTTTTGCCTTCCCTGGAATATGGCCTACTTGACCTCATTAATGAATTACATGCCTACTTATATTTGCCAGAGTTGCCGTTTGTGGCTTGTTGTTACCTGTTTCTCAAAGTTACAACATCTTAACATTTATAGAAAACTCCATTTGGTCATGGTATATTGATATAACTATGGGATTTGATTTGTTTGAATTTTATTTAGAAGTTACACGTTTGCTTTTATAAATGAAATGGTGTATTTCATGTATTGACATGGTTAGAACTGAGGAAAATGAAAGATTTGAAAAATGAATTAGAATGCTGCCATGTTTTTTCTAACTAAAAACCGAAATTTTGTTTCAAAATAAATTTAATTATTTGACATCTACTGGCATTTATTTTTTTCTTGAATTATTCTGTAAAATTCTCACTTATGTCTTCCCATATGAATGTTAAATCACAGAATTAAGATTCTGCCTGAAGTTGTTAATTTGTGTAGGTTTGGTATTTTTAATGATACATCTTGTTCTTTCCAGAAAGATAAAGTTTCTGTCTAATCACTCAGCCTTTTTATCACACTCTAATGAAATTTGGCAGTTATTTTCATATTAGACCTTATACCTTTCTTTTATTTTATTTATTTTCCTTTTTTGGTTTTGATGTAATGAGCTGAGTTCTCTTTTTTTCTGTTTCTATTTCAAAGCATTTCTTGCTAATATAGAAAGTGTAGAGACTTTTGTATATTTATTATGTATGTAGGTGCTTTAAAATCTCTTACTAATTTTACAGGGTGAGTGCTTGTTAGTTTTATTTTTGTATCTTGTGTTTTCTAGGTCTTCTCATTACTATTTAGAACAGAAGTAGTAACTGCAGTTGTATATGGTATTCTGGAAGTTTTTAGAAAATAGAAATTGTCATAGGTAGGCCTCTCTTTCTATTTTATTTTGAACATTTATGAGAATGGTAGCTAAGTTTGATAAAATAACTTTTTAAGCATTTTGAAGTTTTAATTTTTACATTTTTGATATTACAATTTAATAAATTGCAATATGTTAAAAACATAACTTGAAATAAGCCAGGTGCTTTCATTTCTATAATATCCAAGTTGTTTATAGTTTATTAATATCAAATTGTGATTTGTTCACATTTTGTTAAAAGTAAAATTATGTATTTTTGTATATGTTTAAATAGGTGGAATAGGGACATATGAAACATTTTTAAAATGAGTGTGAATGTTACTATATTTTTTCATCTTCCAATAGTAAACCATATTTGTTATTTAAGTTAAAATCAGCTGCAAAACTTAATATTGTACTGCCATATTTTTGTTAGGTTTTTAAAACGTTTTTCAAAATTGCTTTGTCAGATTTTCTAACATTTCTTAGGTCAATTTTGCAAATTACATTTTTATGAGAAAAATCTGTGTTTCTTCTAGATTTTTCAAATGTATTGCCATCATGTTGCATGGGGTCTTCTTTTCTGAAACTCTTGACACTTTTTAAATCTGTGATTACCTGTCTCTATTCCGAAAGCTGTTTATTTGGGCTGTTTTTTGCTTTACGAGGCTTGTCCAATGTTGGTTTTTTGGTTTGTTTTCAAAGAGCTAGAATTTGCTTTTATTTATTCCCTGGCTACTTTTTTCTTTCCTAATTTCATCTGGTAGTACTTTACTAATTTTTTCCTTTCTTCTGTTGTTTAAATTGTCCTGTTGCTTTCTTGTTACATGCGTAATTCCCTATCAGCCTTTCTTTTTAAGCAATGTCTGACTAGTAAAGTTCCTCTTTACACAGCTTTATCTCCAAGCATATACTTTGATGTGGTTTAGGATTTTAGATGATTTTTGAGCAATGGATAATTTTGTTCTTATTTTCACTAGGATTCAAGAATTATTTAGGAAGCAAAGCCCTCAGGGACATAGGGAAAGTCACAAATGTAAATATTACTCTCATCTTTGTTCCCATAAGTCAGCTGAAAGAGGGTTGTCAAAATTGAAATCTCCCCTTCAGTTTTGGCTCTTTTGCCTCCATTCTGCCCTGCCATAAAGCGATGGGCATCAGGGTGTGCTCTGTGGGTGAGGGCAGGCATCTCTCGTGGACACTGGCAAGGCACCCTTCCCAGACCATAGGTGCCAGCAGGCTCAAACTGCCTCCTTTTTCTAATAGGCTTCCCAGACAACAGAAGGCATTTCCTGCATTCTCCTTTCTAATTCAAGGCCTCAAAGATACTCTGATTTATTTTTGAATCTTAGCATTAAGTTTTTTTCTTTAAGTAGTTTCAGCATGGAGTTAGGAGGGAAAAAAGGTATCATCCAAAGCATTTAGTAATCTATTCTCAACGATATAGATTTTTTTCCTCTTGAAATATTTTTTGGAAACTCTGCTAATTTTCATTCCTTCCACTACTGTTGTCTCAACTGAAGCTCCTATTAGCTCTGTCTTTTCCTGCTGAAAGTATTTTTCAACTGGAGAGTCTGCTGCTTAATATCTCTCTGGAACCCTCCCCCATCCCCCAAAGTGTCAAAGTTATCTTTTAAAACATAACCTTTCTTTATCACAACTTTCAGGTGTTTCTACTGCTCATAGAATCAAAATGAAGTTTAAATTCCACAGGATGACAGAAAAGCCCCTTTTGAACTTGGGTAGCCTATCACAAAATTATAGTCTGAAATTCCCTCACACCACAACCTGACCTAATGTTTCTGTACTCTGTCTTCACCACGTTCTGTATAGCAGGTGTGTCCTTCACAGATGAAGTGCTCTCAAATTAGTTACTCTTTTTGGGGGCTGCCATTTTAGATTTTGCTTATTCTTTTTATCCTAAAACCAGGTTCAGTTATGCCCATTAAATATTTTTGGTAATAATTTGTTTTTGAATTTTTTTAAACTAGCCTGGTCTTTCATCTCAAAGGCCATGTCTGATATTCACCCCAGAAAGAGAATGGAACTTTAGATGAATACCTTTATTTTGAATAAATTAATTACAGATATCCCTTTTATAATATTACATGTTTTCTCTATTTCATAGTTAATCTATTACTTATGAAGAGAGGCAAAAATTTAGGGGCATAAATACCATAAGTAGTTATCTGATAAAGCACTAGCATTATTCAACAAAGTAGATATTTCTAGTAAAATCAGTGTGTAAGGAGCCGTATTTCAAAAATAATCAGAACTGGCAATCAGCCATTTAGCACAAAGGTAAGTTTATGGCTGCCACAGAATCTAGAAACTGGGCCTACTGAGAAGCTTGACTGGTTTCTAGCCAAGAAATTAGGCACTTGTTTCCATATTGCTCCTGTTGGAAAACGATAAACATGGGAGTCCAGCATCTGTGTTTTAGAGTTGCCAAGCACATCCGCTGAGTGACCATTCTTTTGGCTTAAATAATAAAACATATTGAAAGGGGGTGTAGGGGTAGATGAACTCCTGCATTGCCAGCAGGAGCAGAGGTGTGAGCCAAGCCTGCGCCACACTGCAGTGTAACAGCCAATTAGTCGTGTAACTGCATTTTGACAATAAAAAGGCAACATTGTGTTTGGATTCCTGCAAATTTCATGTATCTCTACAGCACATTACAATTTGTAGAAAGGTGAAAATATCAACTTCTTGTTGTTAGTATTGTTGTTAAGAAATAATTGATGACTTCAGAAGACAACTTACAATAAAGGAGGAAGAACAAACCAGTGTGATTAGCTTTAATACAGTAGATAAAATGGCAAAGAATTTGTCATTGACCAACGGGTTGTTAAGGGTTAGGAGAAGGATGATCTTGTGACGTTGCATAACTAAAATCTGTTGCCTTTGTTTCTTGGAAAGAGAGAGGGTGATCTTTGTTATAGAAGAATAATTATGCTTTGTAGAATACAAAGAACCCACAATAAAGTAGTATGTAGAACAGAGGGTAACAAGTTTATTTTCAGGTGGAATTACTTCCATTTATTTTGTTTCCCTCAGGAATTGTTAAGGCAAAATAAGAATGGGAAAGAAAAAGGAGGATGAGGTGACAAGAAGTATAAAATTAGAGGCTACACCAGAAGAACAATATATCTAAATTTTGAGCAGTTTTGTATTTTTTTTCTGTAATTATAACTGAATTTGTAGGCCAGGGAAAAAAATGAAAGAATGATTTAGAAAAATCCTTGCATATTACCCAGTAAGAAAAATTTGTGAAGCCAGACACATTGAAAAAAGATCTTATTTTTTAGATGATCTGTGAGATGAGCACATCTTATTTATGCCTTATAAATCCATAGTTTCCTATGTGTGACCCTCAGAATACTTGTTTATCAGATGTTAATATACCCCATACATAAAGGATTCTTTGCCCAAATTGTTCTTTTTTAATTTTTGAGGATAAACAAAAGTGAATATTGTTACAAATACAGTACAGTTAATATTATGCTCAGTGGCGAAGAAATTGAAAGCCTCTAAGATCAAGAACCAGACAAAGATATCAACTTTTGTCACTTTTATTTAATATGCTATTAGAAAGCCTTCACATAGTAATTAGACAAGAGAGAGAAATAAAAGGCATCTAGATAGGAAAGGAAGAAGTGAAACTGTTGCTGTTTGCTGTTTAGATGATTTTATATATAAAAAAAACCAAAATAACCTGCCCTCTTCTCAAAAAACTATTAGAACTAACAAATACATACAGTAAATTAGTAGTATTTCTCATACTGTAACAACAAAGTATCCAAAGAAGAAATCAAGAGAACAACGGTGTTTGTAATAATGATCATAAACAGACAGGCAAACAAACAGAGGATTTAGGAAGTTTAGGCAAGCATCTGAAAAGCCTGTGCACTGAGAATTATAAAACGTTAAGGTAATAGAAAAAGATACAAATAAGTGGAAAGGCATGTTCATGCATTGTAAGAATTAATCTTGTCAAAATGTCCATACTACCCAAAACAATCTACAGATTTATTGTACCATCTATTCAAATTCCAATGTCATTTTTCATGGAAATAGGGAAAAAACCCTTAAATTCATATGGAAACACAGAAGACACAAAATAGTCCAGATAATTATGAGCAAAAAGAGCAAAGCTGGAGGAATCACACGCTCTGTTTTCAAACTATAATACAAAGCTATAGTAATTAAAACAGCATGGCACAGGCATAAAAATAGACACATTAACCAACGGGACAGAATAAAGAGCCCAGAAATGAATGCACAGATTTATGTTTATGGTCAATTGGTTTTCCATAAAGGTGCTAAGAATATACACTGATAAAAAGTCTTTTCAATAAATAGGAAAACTGGATATCCAAATTCAGAATAATGAGATGAGATTCTTATCTCACACCATATACAAACAAACTTAGGTCTTAGACCTAAGACCTAGAACTATAGAACTACTAGAAGAAAAAATAGGAGGAAAACTACAGGACATTTGCCAGAACTTTTAGTATATAAACATGTCAATTATTGGGGAGTAGAATTTCCAGAATCTCCAGCAGAAGCTGAAGAGTACTTGGCCAATGATTATTTTTTCCAGTGACTTTCTTGTAAGACTAACATACCATGGAATGAATTTCTGGAAACATAGTATTGACAGTATTTATTGGTCTGTGTTACATATTTTCTGTTGTTTTTTCCAGAATTTTTTATTTAAGGGGAAATAAATCTTGCAAAGATACTAGAACACAAAGTTCGTATCTTTTTGGCTGACGAGAGAAGATTAAATAAATAAATGTTTCTTTTTAAACAATCAATACTCTTTTGTTCAGCTTATAGCTTTCCTTCTCTCTTCCTAGTGCCCAGAACAATCCTGGGACATAGTAGGTATTCAGTAAATATCTGTTGATTGAATGAATGACTCAGACTGTATTTCATGAGCAAGTGGGTAGTTTTGTTAAAGGAGAGATTAAATACACGTAGGCAGACAATTGGAACCAAACAACTTCTGAAAAATTCAAGAATTAGGGGAACTTGCCTGTGGAGTGCATCTGCATGGAATGACCAAGCCATAGGGGCCCCTGCCCTTGAATGGGAACATTGAAGGTACATTGATGATTAGAGCAATAGATAACATGCCTTGATCCGTTAGAGTTCCTTTAAAAAGCCTTAAGCAAAAGTTTAAGGATTTCCTTCATTGTTTAGGTTATATATATACAGAAAGCACCAAAAATGTGGATATACATGATAAGAAAGAAAAAGGGCTGTATTAAAATCATAATACTCAAAACACATTTGACTTTTGCCATGATCAGATGTGCTCACCATGACTTGTATTCATCTTTTATATCAGTATATATTGAGTGTTAAAATTTTAGCATAGTTTTTCTCTTTCATAAAATTTGTGTACACTTTTTTGTCGATACCTTCTGTATATGAGAGACAAATTATAGTCCAGAGTTAAAGGAAATAAATTATCCTGATCCCACATTTGTATAAAGTGTAGCAGACTAAACAGGGATTTCATTTAACTCTGCTTCATACTCAACCTAAAGCAATAATATTAAACACATTCAAAACTACACACACCAGGTTAACACATGTGAGAAAGAAGAGGGTCTGCTCAAATAATCAAGTCTTCATCAAGGGAAAGGATGATATATTTTGTGCCGCTGCAGAGCTCTTTGAAACCAACAGCTAGACAGTGAACTTCTTCGTTCCAAAAAGCTCTGATCACTAGAACTGATTATTATCTGTAAGGGCTAACTGAAATAGTTATGAACTATTTAAGCAGAAGCTGAAGAGTACTTGTAAGGGATGCTGTAGGATTCTCTACTTAAAGTCATCTCTTTGCCTATAACACATTTCTCTAATGCAAATTAGGACAGTAAGTGGAAAATTCACCCTTAATTTGAGGGGAATGGTGTCATTATAATATCAAAGTTGACTTGATTCACTTGATTTCTCCAAGAATGGTAATTGGCTTTGCCTCTGAGCAGTGCCTAGTACACAAGATAGGGAACCCCTGGGCCACAGAACAGTGCAGTGTCCAAGTGGTCTGGTGTCCCCCTCAGCTGTCTTTGGCTTGCATTCTGCTGTTGCTTTGCTGATCTTTGCACATTTTCACTGTCTCTCCCTAACTCAGCAGCCTCCACCTGTCTTACAGGCTTTGAATGGTTGGTCTCTAAGACATTTTAACCCAGCATTATTTTAATGTGCACTTCTGCAGAAAAGAAGGTTTTGGGGAGCACAGCTATCACATTTTTTTTTTTTTTTTGTAGAGACAGAGTCTCACTTTATTGCCCTGGGTAGAGTGCCGTGGCGTCACACTGCTCACAGCAACCGCCAGCTCCTGGGCTTAAGCGATTCTCTTGCCTCAGCCTCCCGAGTAGCTGGGACTACAGGCACCCGCCACAGCGCCCGGCTATTTTTTTGTTTTGCAGTTCGGCCGAGGCCGGGCTTGAACCTGCCACCTTCGGTATATGGGGCC
>CAUYON010183142.1:0-37269 GCA_963573935.1 Arctocebus calabarensis | reverse complement strand
CTCTCAAGTAGCTAGGAGTATAAGTGCCCATCACAATGCCCAGCTAGTTTTTCTATTTTTATTTATTTTATTTTATTTTATTTTTTATGAGACAGAGTCTGACTCAGTTGCCCTGGGTAGAGTTCCATGGCATCATAGCTCACAGCAACCTCAAAAACTCCTGAGCTCAAGTGATTCTCTTGCCTCAGCCACCTGAGTAGATGATATTACAGGTACCTGCCACAACATGCGGCTACAGGTGTTCTTTTTTTTTTTTTTTGGTAGAGACAGAGTTTCACTTTATTGCCCTCCGTAGATGCCCTGGCATCACATAGCTCACAGCAATCTTCAGCTCTGGGCTTAGGCGATTCTCTTGCCTCAGCCTCCCGAGTAACTGGGACTACAGGCACCAGCCACAACTCCTGGCTATTTTTCTGTTTTGCAGTTTGGCTGAGGCTAGGTTTGAACCTGCCACCTTCGGTATATGGGGCCAGTGCCCTACTCATTGAGCCACAGGCGCCGCCCACGGGTGTTCTTTTTAATATATGAACCTGACTGCATCATTTTCCTGATTAAAACTCTCTAAGAACTTTCCTTTAGGCCAAGTCCCTGTTTCTTAGCATGACATCTAGGGCCCATTCCCACTGGGGCTGTCCCCACCTGCCTGTTCAGTTCCCAGTCCCAACCCCTGGGGTGAGTTAGAGAACCCAGGTCTTACCTCCGTCAGGCGGAAGCACATAAGAACTGAAAGCTTGGACTGTGTCAAACTGCTCTCATTGAGTTGCCTTTTGGGTATTGCCTTAAATAAGCCATAAGCTCCTTTTGAGGGAGGTCACAATATTTGCTACAGGCCTGGTGTCCCCTGTACGAAACCCAATGTGAAAATTGTCTCTCTGAATGAGAAACGTAAAAAGCCTTACTTCCTATGTTTCCTCTCCCCTGGTAGTGAGATTTTTGCTGTCCAGCTGAGCTTCTTTTTTCACTTTATCTGAAAGTACAAAACAAAGTCTAAGAATGAACTATAATAAATGGGTAAGGACTATCGGCCACTTGTCTAAAATTAGTATTTTCTTTTGGATCTACAGTTTCTTTTGTTTTGTTTTGTTTTGTTTTTGAGACAGCATCTCAAGCTGTTGCCCTCGGTAGAGTGCCATGGCATCCACAGCTCACAGCAACCTCGAACTCTTGGGCTTAAGTGATTCTCTTGCCTCAGCTTCCCAAGTAATTGGGACTACAGGCGCCCACCACAATGCCTGGCTATTTTTGTTGTTGCAGTTGTCCTTATTGTTTTAGCTGGCCTGGGCCGCGTTCGAACCCACCAGCCTGTATGTATGTGGCCAGCGCCCTACCCACTGAGTTATGGGTGCCACCATATAGCTTCTTTTTGTATTGAATTTTTCTGGCTTTATGTTTTAGTTTACTATGTATAATTTTCTCTTATACTATACTCACTTCCTATAAACCACACCAGATCTTTTGCTAAAAAGGCAAAGTATAAAGAAACAAACAAATTATTTTCATATGTAAATACTGAATAAGGATATACTGTCTAACAGGGCTGATAGCAACCTTGCAAGGAATTGACATGTTTTTTTTGTTGTTGTTGTTTTTTGCAGTTTTGGCCGGGGCTGGGTTTGAACCCACCACCTCCGGCATATGGGGCCGGCGCTCTACTCCTTTGAGCCACAGGCGCCACCCAGTTTTTCTGTTTTTAGTAGAGGCAGGGTCTCACTCTTGCACAGGCTCAAATCAAACTTCTGAGCTCAAACAGTCCCCTTTCCTCAGCCTCCTTGAGTGCTAAGATTACAGGCATGAGCCACCTCACCCGGCAGATTTTTTTTTTTTTTTTTTTTTGCAGTTTTTGGCCAGGGCTGGGTTTGAACCCATCACCTGCGGTAAATGGGGCCGGTGCCCTACTCCTTTGAGCCACAGGCAGATTATTTTTTCAGATCAGAAAAAAGGAAAGGAATGATCTCATGACCAGAGAACCTACAGGGAATACCAACAAGGAAAAAAGGTTATAGAACATGAACAACTTAGCCGAGAACTCCCACAAGATGCTTCTGGTGAAAGCATCAGGATGTGGTTAAAGCCCCTGAGCCACAGACGGTGCGTAGTGGGTTCTGAGAAGATACGCAGGTGCCTCACCTTGCCAGCCCGCCGTGAAGCTGTGGTCCTCTGCCTAGAGACTGGAAGCTTTTCAATGGCAAGGTGGTATTTTGTTCACCACTGTGGCCCCAGGGCCTATTCTTGGACCCAGCTCAGAGTAAACAAATAAAACATATTTGTTGATGAATAAAAGAACCAATGAATGAGTGAATGACCCCTCAGTCTGATGGCCATGGTCAATGCCAATTCTTTCTTGATCTCCTTGGAGCTATTTCTAGACTCCTGAGCTGAGCTAGGTGTCATCTGAAGAAACAGACGAGCTGAGCTGGCGAGAGGGCAGAATCATAGTCCAGAAGAGCCAGACTCCTCACTGGGGCAACAAGGTGCATCTACACCCACAGGTGATAGATATCTGATATCCTCGGGTGTAGAAAGGGTCTTATTTATATGGCCTCCCCCTTGCCTGGCACCTAACAGTATGTGTTTGCTGCACCAATCAGCAGTGGTAAGGTAGAAATCAGATCAAGAGGACAAATACTGAGCACTTCTTGTGTGGTGACCACTGTTTACAGGGAGTATCATTTAACCTTCAGTAGAACCCTAAATGACTGGCACTCTGCATGAGTCCATTGAACACAGGTTAGCAGCTCCGTTGGAGATAGTTAAGTCACTTGTCCAAGGTTAGACAGCAGGAGGTGGTGGGGCTGAGCTGCAGACTAGGTGGTCTCACTCCAGGACACACACTCTCAAGCACTGTGCTGTGCCACGTGGCAGTGTGGAGTCGAAAAGCCAGCAGTTCAGGGGTCAAGAATAGAGCAAATGAGGTGAAACGGATTGGGAGGAATGGCTCATATGCAGTGCCTCGGGAATGTGAGCTTGTATTATGCGCTCAGCTGATAAAGCCAGCCATGCCTGACTGAACCCTGGAACGATGAAGAAATACAGTCATCATACTGGGAATATCTCCTTGGAGAGGATCAGTCCAAGAAGCATTCTTGATATCCCAGTTCTATATATTCATTAATTCAGATAAACATTTACCAAGCTCCTACAACATGCTGGGGAGCCTAATAGGAACTGGAGAGTGAAAGATGAATGAGACTCTGATCTTGTCCTCAAGGAAAAGAGAATGCAGAGACCAGATAGTCACTGGTTAGTAAGATGAAGGCTGGGTCAGAAGTGCAAACAGTGTATCAGCAAGAAGCATCTTGTAGGACCAGTGATAGTGGGTGGAAGGCATTTCCCACAAACTGCACTATAGATGGCATGTTGGAAAACTGCATGTTGGAGAGAAACACAGGAGACGGTAGGAAATGAATCAGGACTGGGGAGGGGCCTGTTGAGGGAGCTAGCAGCTAGAGAAGTTCCTAGAAGCCTGGCAGTGGGATTTGATAAGTTATTTGAACTCTATTTGAAAAGTAGGAGCATTCATTAAAGGATTTAAATGTTTTTTAATTTTTATTTTGTTTAGAGATGGGGTCTTGCTCTGTCACCCAGGCTGAAGTACAGTGGCATGATCATAGCTCACTGTAACCTCAAACTTCCGGGCTAACACTATCCTCACCCTCCCAGGAACTGGGGTTACAGATGTGCTCCACCAATGCCCAGCCATGAAAGGATTTTACGAATACGAGGGACCTATAGAGATTGTTGTCTTTTAAAAGGATCATCTCAACAGAATAATAGGAAAAAGATCAGAGTGACTGGGAAATCTGTTGCATTTAACCAGTTGAGAAATGATCAGGCCGCAACAGTGAGAATGGACAAAGATGCTGGGTCTGAGCGATAGTTAGAAGGGAGACTGTATAAAATTTGATGTGTTAAGTGAGAAAAGAGTTTTCCGTGTCTCCCGGCTTCTCTTTTAGACAATTAGAAGAATACCAGCACTATTTTTAGAGATAGAGAATTTCGAGGAGGAGAAGAGATGTCTCAGTTGTCTATTACTGAATAATGAACCACTCCAAAACCTTGAAGCTTAACACAGCTGCCATATATTTCCTTACAAGCCTGCTCAGGACTTAGCAGGTTGGCTTGGACTTTGCTTCACATAGCACCGGCTGGAAAGCAGCCTCATTTACATGGCTGGCAGATGGCACTGCTGTCTTGTGGGAGCTCAGTTCTGGCTGTTGGAAGGGTCTCCGATCTCCTTATGAGGGCCTTTCCACACAGCTACTCCTGTTTCCTCATAACATGGTGTCTGTTTGAAGAAGAAATGTTCCAAGAGGTGAAGATGGAAACTATGTGCTTTTCAATGCCTGGTCTCAAAAGTTACACAATATGCCTTTTTTTTTTTTGTAGAGACAGAGTCTCACTTTATCGCCCTGGGTAGAGTGCCGTGGCGTCACTCTGCTCACAGCAACCTCCAGCTCTTGGGCTTAAGCGATTCTCTTGCCTCAGCCTCCCGAGTAGCTGGGACTACAGGCACCCGCCACAGCGCCCGGCTATTTTTTCGTTTGTTTTGCAGTTTGGCCGAGGCCGGGCTTGAACCCGCCACCTTCGGTATATGGGGCCGGCGCCCCACTCGCTGAGCCACAGGAGCCGCCCACAATATGCCATTTTTCAAAGCCTGTCACAGGCCAGGCCACATTCAAGGGGAGTAAAAACAGACTCCCATCTCTCAATGGGTGGAGTGGCAAAGAATTTACCCCCATCTTAATCATCCACCATAAGTAAAAGCATTTGAAGAAAAAGATGAAAAATTCAGGCTGGACAGGTTGAGTCTGAGATATCTGAGAAACGTCACTATGGTGCCGCCAGGAAGCAGGCAATTCCATGCACACATCTGGTACTCAGGAGAGAGTAGCTTTGTGTGACATTTGGCCATTTGACAGATTCTAACGGAGTGGTTAACAATTACGGGCACACACTGGAGGAGTGTGTGAAGAGAATGAATACAGGAGACAAGGTTGGAGCTTCTAGTACAGTAGATAGAGCAGGGAGAAGTGTGTGATGAAGACTGGGAAGGAAGTCCTAGAGGAACAGGAAGAAGAGGGAAGAGAAAGGGGCTAAACCCAGGGGAGTTGGGGGAGGAGGGGCTGTTCAATAACTTCAAATTCCATCAAGAGGCCAGGCAATACAAGAAACATGAACATGTCCACTGGCCTTGGCAACACAGAGGTTTTTGGTGAGCTTATGAAAGCATTTCTAATGGAGTAGTGGGGATAGAGTTTAGAATTTGGGGTTCAAGAATGCAAATGCTGATGCACAGGGCAAATGACATATGGCTTGGGATTTAATATCTTTGCAACTCTTTTTTTTTTTTTCTTGTAGAGTCGTTTGGATTCCTTTCGATTGCTCAAATACAACATCATCTCTGCATCTAAATTTACAAGCAGCAGTTGTCCACTTCTCATTCAAAGGCACAATGTCGTCCCAGGAATTTTTTTGGTATGTACTTTGAGACATATGACTCTTTTAGTCGATCAACCATGTATGATGCTTGCATGACTTGGGCCTATTTTACATACAGTGTGCTATGTTCATTTTAAGTGAATGGCTCTATTGAGTTTTGATAAATGTATATACCTGTGTAAAAGCACCTCCACAATCAAGATAGAAAACATGGCCACTGACTCAAAAAGTTTCCTTCAGCTTGTGACCTGTCAGTTCTTCCAACTTCATCCCTGGGCAACTGTTGTCACTATATATTAGATTTGCCTTTTCTAGAATTTTATCTAAAAGGATTCTTACAATAAGTATTTTTTTTTTTCTTTTTAGAGTCTCACTTTATTACCCTCAGTAGAGTGCTATGATGTCACAGCTCATAGCAACCTCCAGCTCTTGTCTCAGCATCCCAAAGTAGCTGGAACTACTGGTGCCCACCACACACCTGGCTATTTTTTGTTGCAGTTTGGCTGGGGCCAGGTTCGAACCCACCACCCTTGGTATATGGGGCCAGAACCCTACTCACTGAGCCATAGGCACGGCCCCATATCATTGTTTTTTAAAAGATTCTCTTGGTGGCTTGGCGCCTATAGCTCAGCGGCCAGGGTGCCAGCCACATATACTAGGGCTGGCAGGTTTGAACCTGGCCCAGGCCTGCCAAACAACAATGACAAGTATAATAATAAAAAAAAATAGCCGGGTGTTGTGGCAGATGCCTGTAGTCCCTGCTGCTTGGGAGGCTGAGGCAAGCGAATTGTTTTAAGCCCAAGAGTTGGAGGTTACAGTGAGCTGTGACGCTATGGCACTCTACCAAGGGCAACATAATAAGACTCTGTCTCCAAAAAAAAGAAAAAAAATTCTCTGGGTGATTTTTTTTTTTTTTTTTTTTTTTTTGAGACAGAGCCTCAAGCTATCACCCTGGATAGAGTGGTATGGCATCACAGCTCACAGCAACCTCCAATTCCTGGGCTCAAGCGAGTCTCCTGCCTCTGCCTCCCAAGTAGCTGGGACTACAGGTGCCCGCCACAACGCCCGGCCATTTTTCGGTTGCAGCCGTCATTGTTGTTTGGCAGGCCCGGGCTGGATTGGAACCCGCCAGGTCAGGTGTACGTGGCTGGCGCCTGAGCCCGTTGAGCCACAGGCGCCAAGCCATTTTTTTTTTTTTTTTTTTTTTTTTGAGAGAGAGCCTCAAGCTGTTGCCCTGGGTAGAGTGCCATGGCATCACAGCTCACAGAAACCTTCAATTCCTGAGCTTAAGTGATTCTCTTGCCTCAGCCTCTCAAGTAGCTGGGACTACAGGCACCTGCCACAATGCCCAGCTATTTCTTTTGTTGTCGTTGCAGTTTGGCTGGGGCTGAGTTTGAACCTGCCACCCTTGGTATATGGGGCCGGCACCCTACCCACTGAGCCATAGGTGCCGCCCTGGGTGATTTTTTTTTTTAATGAGAAGCAGTGACTGGGTAGATTTCTCGGTACCCTTCCAGCTAAAAACAACCCCATGATTTAAGAAAAATCTTAGAACAAAACACATGATTTTACAAACAAAAACAAAACAAAAAACATGATTTTATCTGCTAGTCGAGAGAGTTTATGAAGCTGCATTTTGAGTATAATGAATGTGACAGCTGTCATTGTAATAATTATGGATAATGGCAACACTAAATTTTATTGGCCTTTAACTACATGCCCAGGCACTACACTAAATTATTCATGTGTATTTTCTTATCTAAATGTCCATCATAAACTCAGGGGGTAGGTCCTAGAGAACAGAGGCTTAAACAGCTCATCCAAGGTCAAGGATCTCTAACACATGGTGGGGTTGGGATTTATTTATTTATTTATTTTTTGGTTGCAGCCACCATTGTTTGGCGGGTCCGGGCTGGATTCAAACCCATGAGCTCAGGTGTAGGTGGCTGGTGCCTTAGCCCGTTGAGCCACAGGCGCCAAGCCGGGGTTGGGATTTAAATCCAGATTTTCTCACTTGGAACAGAGATTTTGCTTTTAATCAGGACTCTTCCAAGCTCCTACAAGGTGGAGTCTCAGTCCCCACTACTTTGGACATGCTTAGGAAGTGCAAAGTGATAGCAGATGAATGCTTCCAGTGTGCTGATGAGTTCCAGCTGGGGAGAAGAAACTAATCTAAATGTGTATTTAGCAAGAAGGCACAGAACCTCTTATTTCAATACAAAAAGTAACCCAGCTTGTTGCAAGTGTCAAATGACAGCTTTGACAAGAGACCGGGACTCAATTCAAATCAGACGGGACAGAGGCCACATCCCATACATGTCTTCTGAGATACATACAAAATAGAAAAAGCAAGAGTAACTCATCCACTGATTTCTCTATAGTTAAGCAAATGATTTCCTGGGATTTTAATTATACACATACACAATCTATTTTTAGTTTTCCAAAGGCATGTCACTTCGCTATGAACAATGAGTCTTATTCTGTGGTAAGGGAGTCCGGCCACAGTACCTGGCCAGTGTCCAAGTATCACCCTGCTCCTGCAAGCCTGTCTGATCCTGGGGTCTTTGCAGATGTCCTTGCTTGGTTTATAGCCTGTGCTTCCTATAAATACACTAGTGGTTAAGGAAAAAAAAAAAGCATCTGCACAATAAAAATGTATATCTTCCTTAAGCTGCACTCATCCATTAACATCCAAACCAAAGGCTTTTCAGCTGAGGTCAGGCCAGTTCTCTCTAAGAGAATGAATTAATTCTGATGCCCTGAAATAAACAGGTTCTTGGTCAAACACTGGTGGTCATAGTCTGGCTGCCTAGCAGTCTGCCCACTGGGTGACAGTGTTGATCCATCTGAAATAAATGTGCTTTGTCCCTGGGCCAGGAAATGTCAGGTCCCTAAAAAAGGAAAGATTGCAGCCAGCTGGCATCCTGAGGGCCTCAGGAACTGCTCTGCTTTTCCTCTGGGAGTGAGGCAAATGGTTCTATGTCCTCGTTATCTTTCAAGGGAAAAGTGTAAGGCAAAGAATTATTTTGATGTTGCCATACTGGGCGAGGTATCTTTGGGCAAAGTGCTATAGAGAATAGGTGTGATTTACTCATCATCAGTTAATGGGCACTTTCCTGATAGTTTAATAATGAAAGCAAAGAAGCATTGTAAAAACTCAGTTTGCTCAAATGCACTGGGATGAAATGATTCTTTATCCAAGGTGTTTTTCCTTCTTACATGAACATGCACCCAGGCCTCCGAACAGGGATAAGATTGTCTCGTGGAATGTTATTTCTAAATGACAGGGTCACATATTTACATTAGTCTATGTGTTCTGACATGATCCTTGCCTTCAAAAGAAGATATGCAGGCACCATTCAAGGTGAAGAGTGACATGGTAGCAGTGGTTATAATAATGCTCGAGAGGAGAGGGAATGAGGGAATTAGCCGTTTTGAAGGGGTAAGACAGAGAGTGTTTGCTTTAGGAGACTTCAAACGGGTGACTTAGGTTATTTTTTGTTCTCCCCAGAAATGGAGTAGAAAAGATGATGATTCAAAATACTGTAACTCTTCAACACAACATTTTGTGAGCAATGAAGCCATGTTAATGTGAGATTTCGTCCAAAATTCTTTTTAATCACGTGGAAAGACTAAAACAGAATTAACAGTTTAGAAAATTAAAGCCCGAAGCTTTTAGGACTTACAAAGTTCTTTTTTTCTCCTTTGCTTTATTTAGTTTTATTGGTCCAATCTATTTGTGCTAAATTAGTACATTTATGTGTTATTACACTTAAACATAATAAGGGTTTGGGGTTTAATAACAAGGGTTTTGATAGCTAAATTGTGCTGAAACTGCGGTGGTATTTTCTAAGGGAAATACTTGAGTTCTGAGAGCCTCAAAATGGGGATCAGAAATATGAACAGGCTGGCTGTGGATTGAGTTTTCCCTCCCTGTGAGTCTCGCAGACACTACGCAGCACAGAACAAAGGGCTGTGAGAGGCTGGACGGGGTGCTCCTGAGCTGTGAGTCACGACCCTATCTCTCCCTGTTGGACACTTCAAAGCCTTTCCTAACTGTATCTACCAGATAACCAGACAGCACGGGGCTACTGAGGGCACACTGCAACCACGAGCGTTTTCGTATGCTCTTCAGTGTACATTAAGGACATTTTATCAGAGTTCTGGCAGTCTCTACCCATTTAATCAGCAGGGAGGATTTATGAGAGGAGGCATGGGTAGCAGAGGTTGACAACTTTTTGGGACTCACCAGAGTACAGCAATGTCTCCTGGGAAGCATACCCACCCTGCCCTCCCCCCATGGGCGGCCCTTTGCACTAGTGAGTCACAATGAAAGCAAAACTAAAAGGAGAATGGGGTGGGGACATGTGTGCCCACAGGATCTCCAGGGACACCGTTGCCTATCTCTGTAGAGCAGACACACAAATCCGCTCATCTTCCTATTCTGCCTTTTTAGTTTTCTAATCATGAAGGTCTTTGGAGACTTTTATGACTGCTCTGTAAGAAGCCTGCCCCACAGACTATTTTTGGGGAGGGTTCTGTGGGTCTGTCTTAATAGTTGGAAAGACAAAAAAGCATAAGGAAGGAAATCAAAATCACTCAGACTCCTCCCACCCAGAAATAAACACTGTTAATGGTTCCATGTATAGGTATACTTCGTTTTACTACAGTTAGCTTTATTACACTTTGCAGATACTGCTTTTTATTTACAAATTGAATTTTTTTTTTTTTGAGACAGAGTCTCATTTATTAACCCTCAGTAGAGTGCTGTGGCATCACAGCTCACAGCAACCTCCAGCTCCTGGGCTTAGGCGATCCTCTTGCCTCAGCCTCCCGAGTAGCTGGGACTACAGGCGCCCACCACAAAGCCTGGTTATTTTTTTGTTGCAGTTTGGCCAGGGCCGGGTTTGAACCCGCCAACCTTGGTATATGGGGCCGGCGCCCTACCCACTGAGCCACAGGTGCCGCCCCAAATTGAATATTTTTGACAGCCCTATGTTAAGCAAGCCAATTACTGCCATTTTTCCTATAGCATGTGCTCATTGAGTGTCTCTATGTCACATTTTGGTGATTCTCACAAGATTTCAAACTTCTCACTATTATTATATGATGGTGAGCTGCAATCAGTGTTCTTTGATGTTACTCCACTGACTGACCATTCCCCATCTTGCCCTCTCCTCAGGTTGCCCCATTCCCTTAGACACATTATTGAAATTAGGCCAATTAATATCCTTACAACAGCCTCTGAGTGTCTAAGCAAAAGGAAGACTTGCACGTCTCTCACTTGAAATCAAAAGCTAACAACAATTACGCTTAGTGAGGAAGGCGTGCCAGAAACTGAGGTAGGCTGAAAGCCAGATGGGCTTGTACCAGTTAGGCAAGTTGTGAATGCAAAGGAAAAGTCCTTGAAGGGAATTATAAGTGCTACTCTAATAAACACATGGAATGACAAAGCAAAACAGTCTTCTCGCTGGTAGGGAGAAAGTTGTGGTGGTCTGGAGAGATTATACCAGCCACAACTTTCTCTTCAGCCAAAGCCCAGTCACAGGCTTAGTTCAGATGGGGAAATTTGTTGAACATATTTCAGCAACTGTCATCACCAACCAAAGAGAAGGAGCCCTGGTGTCCTAGGAATGACCTGTTTAAAGAGGATTATAAACACAGCTCTAAATGCTACCGATAAAACATCAAGTTTTAGAGCTTCAGACTGCAGCAGCTGACTCTGGCCACTGCTGTTTTTGAGGTGCTGATCTGCCTTTTCCTCAGCCCCTTGCAAGCTGCCTGTAACTTAGCACTTGTTATGGACTATGTTCTTTATTTAGGGTCCAATTGCCTAGGTATTAGTAAAGAGAGACTTTTAGGTCAAAGTCACTGCTGAACTGTAAATGTCTTTCCTTCCTAATAAAGAGCTCTTTCTTTCCTAACATCATAATTTTCTCCTTTAGAGTTGGATTTGACTCAAATTTAGTATACATGACTAATAATAGCTGACACAGAACAACCTTTTTTAATTTACTAAGCATTTGGTTTATCATGTTTTGCATGTGTGTCATGTTTATGACAGTTTTGTGAGGTGAGCAAACCAAGGGTCTGTTATTTCTTCTTCTTTTTTTTTTTTTTTTGGGACAGAGCCAAGCTGTTGCCCTGGGTAGAGTGTCGTGGCATGACAGCTCACAGCAACCTCCAACTCCTTGGCTTAAGTGATTCTCATGCCTCAGCCTCCCAAGTAGCTGGGACTACAGGCACCCACCACAAAGCCCGGCTATATTTGGTTGTAGTTGTCACTGTTGTTTGGCAGGCCCAGGCTGCATTCAAACCCACCAGCTCTGATGTATGTGGCTGGCGCCTTAGCTGCTGAGTTACAGGCGCTGAGCCTGTTATTTCTCCTTTTTTTTTTTTATTTTATACTCATTTTTTTGTTTATTGGACCTTAGTTGTTTTTTTTCTTTTTTTTCTTTCTTTCTTTCTTTTTTTTTTGAGACGGAGCCTCAAGCCATCGCAGCTCACAGCAACCTCCAAATCTAGGGCTTAAGCAATTCTCTTGCTCAGCCTCCCAAGTAGCTGGGACTATAGGTTCCTGCCACAACTACTTTTTGGTTTCAGCTGTCATTGTTGTTTTGGGCTGGATTCGAACCTGGCAGCTCAGGTGTATGTCGCTGGCGCCTTAGCCACTTGAGCCACAGGCGCTAAGCCTGTTTTCTCTTCTTGATGAGGGAAGTTGGGTCTGAGTGGTGATGTGACTTACCCAGCATTACACAGCTAATCAATCCCGAGGCTGAGGTTGGCAACTGCCAATCCAATACTCTTGGTATTGCTTGTCAGAAAATAAGGACTGGAAGTGTAAAATGGAAAACAGTAGGGAAGTTCCTAAAAATATCAAATATAAAATTATCAGATTATCTGGCAATTCCATATATGGTTATTTACCAAAAAAGAAAAAAAAAATAGGAAAGTAGGGACCCAAACAAATATTTGTTTCATAGCAGCATTAATCACATAGCCAAAAGGTGAAACCAATCCAAGTGTCTATTGACAGATGAAGGATAAACAAAATGTGGTGTGTAGATGTATAAGGTATACAGAGGTTGCCAAAAAATGTATACCCATTTTAAACTTGAGTATTATAAATCTAATTCAGTTTTTCATTTCTTAAAATGTGGATAGATTGTTTGGCACCCTCTGTATTTATGTGTATCTATACACATAATGGAATATTAGTCACTGTTAAAAGGGGAGGAAATTCTGAGATATGGATGAACCTTGAAGATATTATGCTAAATGAAATAAACCAGACACAAAAATATGAATGTTTTGTGATTCCACTTATATGAGGTACCTAGAATAGTTAATAGAGACAGGAGACAGAACAGTTTTACCAGAGGATAAGAGAGTAGAGAATTGGCATTATTAAACTAATTTTGGAATTTTGGGGTAATTAAAAAGTTCTGGAGATGAATAGTGGTGATAGTCACAAAAACAATGATGATGCACTTAATGCCACTGAACTGTACATTTAAAAACAGTTAAAATGCTAAATTTTATGTTGTATATATTCTATCATAATAAAGAAAAACTTATAAAGCAAAATAAATAAATAAAGATAAGAGGTAGTGTAGGGAAAACAGCAAACCTTATTTCAAGTCCTGGCCTACCTCAGACTTGTTGAGTGACTGTAGATAATTCACCTTTCTGGTCCTTAGTTTCTTCATCTGTAAATCAAGGGGGTCTGGGTTGGATGATCTCTAGATATTCCTCCAATTTGAACAGTCAAATCAGAGAAAATATATTTTCCAAGGACAAAACTATAGCCATATGAGAGGATTGCTATTGAGTTCCCATTTTATGGTTGAACACTTGTGGAAAGGTTCCTTTCTCAGGAACTGATAGAGAAAAAGTGCCATTTGTTATGCTCTCCAGATAGGAATGTTAGAGTCACCAGGCTTATTAAAATGCAGGCCTATAGGAAGAAGTCCAGACAAAATGTCTGAGTGCTTTCTGATGTAAAAACAAAAATTTAGGCACCAGTTAAGAGTCTGGAGAAGCTATAGAATAAAGTTGATGAAGTGAGTTATCTCAAGCTTGGTGGGTAATAATCAACCTATACAAATATAGTTTATACTATTAAGTAAATGAATATCACCTTAACAAATGTAGTTTCCAGCCCAGAGTGGTGGCTCACACCTGTAATCCTAGCACTCTGGGAGGCCTAGGTGGGTGGATAGCTTGAGCTCATAAGTTCAAGACCAGCCTGAGACAGAGCAAGATCCTGTCTCTACTAAAAATAGAAAAACTGAGGCAAGAGGATCGCTTGAGCACAAGAGTTGGAGGATGCTGTAAGCTAAGACGTCATGGCACTCTACCTATGGCAACAGCTTGAGACTCAGTCTCAAAGAAAAAAACCCAGAAAAAACAAATGTAGTTTCCAATTACAAATATTTATGATCTCAAGGGTACAAGTCAATAGTCCTTGGAACTGTTATAACAAATCTTTCGATACCATCAGAAAGTTCTTTTCCCTTAGCAAATAGTCTGAAAAACTCCATGATGACAAACTGCAGAATAAGTATATAAACTTTATGAGACCTTATATATAAAATATTCAGTCTTTTTTCTTAAATCTTTCTAAACTATATTGGCTTCCTGAGTATTTGTCTTAATACATAGTTGAGTTGTTGAACCACTGAGGTGGTAATTGACCACCTCCCTACATTGAACACCTCCTTAAGTTGACCTAATTTTTATAGACCAGACAGGCACCACAAGTGTGTATCAGCATAGTAGGCCTAGTTCTGTATGTTGACCAGTTTGTTACGGTCCATTGGGAGGTCAACTTACAGAGGTTCTATTGTAATTTGTAGCCAGGGAACATTGTCTCTCCTCCAAAAACAAGAAAGGAGATGGATGAGCTGCATCTGTAGTTCTTTTGATTTAGATCATGAAGACATCAAGATATTTAAGAGGACGTTCTTGCTTAAAGCCCCTCCTGGATGGTGGCATTCCTCAGTGTTCTGTCATTAATCCTCTTCAAACTGTCCACACTCTCATTATTTCCCACAGATTCAATGACAATTTCTTTATGCTGGTGACACTCACATCTCCACTACCTGTCTATATTTTTCACCAGTGCTGAGAACAAGACTCAGTGCATACTGGACCTCTCCTCTTGGAGGAGTCAACATATGCAAAGACTAAATCCACCTGGATCGTAAAGTGTAAGGTGTGAAGAGAGCTGCAAAAGACAAAACTAGGCTAAAATCATGCAAGACCTGGCATGTGGCTCAACGAGCTAAGGCGCCAGCCACGTACACCTGAGCTGGCGGGTTCGAATCCAGACCCCGGGCCCGCCAAACAACAATGACGGTTGCAGCCAAAAAATGGCTGGGCGTTGTGGCAGGCGCCTGTAGTCCCAGCTACTTGGGAGACAGAGGCAGGAGACTCGCTTGAGTCCAGGAATTGGAGGTTGCTGTGAGCTGCAATGCCATGGCACTCTATCCAGGGTGACAGCTTGAGGCTCTGTCTCAAAAAAAAAAAAAAACAAAATATTTCTGAATGTATATGAAGCATGCCCTGTGATTGCACCAATGTACATAATTATGATTCAATAAAATTATTAAAAAAAAATAAAGATTGAGGTTGGATACTGTTGCTAAAGTATCATGAATTGATTGCCAGACATGAAGGGACGGCAGTTTCTGGAGCATAAACTATGGTTTGGAATTCTGGATTGGCCATATTAGAATCACCAACATAAAGACTGGTTTTGCCGGTGAATTCTAGTTTGGAATTTGATTCCGTTTTTCCTTCCACTCCCTTCCCTCCCCAGCTTGTATGTGAATGTAACCTTTCATCTTATTCTAACTAGCTCCTTGATTTATACCAGCAGGGGTGTCCAAACTGTGGTCCATGGGCCCCATGCAGATTATTTGAGGACTGTTTTGCTTAACGGTGGTGTCAGATACCACAAAAAGGATGCACAGACCCACTCCTCAGCTTTCATTAGTGTTTGTGCATTTAATGTGTGGCCCCAGACAACTCTTATTCTTCTGATGTGCGGCAGAAAGAAAAAAGGGTGAATAATTCTGAATGGCAACTGTAAGGGGAATGGTTTGATTTCACTAACCTGAATGCACAAGTCCATTCTTGTAGTTTTTCCCCGTTGCTGTCATGCTCCTTTTTGGATGTCATTAATTGACTTTCCCAGGTTTAAAGGGCTTCTCCTGAGGGCCTCCTTACTCTGGTTTCAGCCTGAGGTGAATTATCTACCTCCTAAGCCAGCTTGTCTGCTATCTGAGGAAATGTACCCTAAAGTGTACCCTAGTATTTCAAGTGAGCTATGGATTGTCAGGCAGAGACCATAAACACACACTTCATTTAATTTCTGAGTTGATTACACAGGGATAAAAGTATTATCAGAAACACAGTGGCCACACAGGATGGAACAGATGTAATATTTCCTAATACAGCTTCACTTGGCACCCAGAGTCCTTGGTGTAATCAAGCAGCTGGTGGAAACTAGAGACACTGTCCATTTGGAGGTTAAGTCCTTCCAAATCTTTCTGGAAGCCAAGTTCATTCTATCACACTGCCTTGTGTGAATGGGGCTTATGTCTCATTCTGAAATAATTAACACTGATAATCTATGCACGTCCATTTAAAGGAACGAGTTTGAACACTTCAATCTGTTGGTTCTTGGCCCAAATGTAGCATAGCAAGTCACATCCTCATCTGGAGGACGAGTTGGAATCTGCATGCCGATGTCCTGGACAAATGGCCTGGCTTCCAGTTTTGCAGTGTTCTAGGAAATCCTTTTCCACATAGGTACAAATACTAAAATAGCAAAAAAAAAAAAAAAGAAAGAAAGAAAGAAAGAAAGAAAGCAGGAACCAAAATTGGGGTTTGCTTGAATCTCTTTTTTTTAATCATTTTTTTTTCATTTAGATTAATATGAGGGCACAATGAGGTGACCTTGTTTATATTTGTTAGGTAAAATCCAAGTTGTAGTTGAGCCCTCCACCCAGGAGGTGGTGCCATATCCCCTTGCAGTGTGCCTGTTAGGGGAGAGCACATCACCAGTCCCGCCTCCTCCCACTTGAATTTCTGTTTTTCTCTCCTGTGGACATGTAGTTGTTCATCTACTGGTTTCACATTAATATTGAGTACATTGGATACTTGCTTTTTCATTCTTGTGATACTTTACTAAGAATAATGTTCTCCAACTCTCTCCAGATTAATACAAAAGATGTAAAGTGTCCATCTTTTTTATGGCTGAACAGTATTCCCTAGTTTACATATTCCACTGTTTATTAATCCATTCATGGGTTGATCCCACATCTTGGTGATTGTAAATTGAGCTGTGATAAACATTATAGTATCAATGTAATCCCACCAGCTTTGTAAAAGTGTTCCCTGCCAGAATCTGCAGCTTTGGGACTTTGTAATGCGGGCTATTTTCCCTGTGGTTAGGTGATATCTCAAGATGGTTTTGATTTGCATTTCTCTGATGATTAGGGATCATGAACATTTCTTCATGTGTTTGTTGGCCATTGGTATGTCTTCTTCAGAGAAGGTTTTGTTCATGGCTCTTGTCTTCAATCCAATGGGATTGTTTGCTTTTTTATTGTTGATCAGTTTGAGTTATATGTAGATTCTAGTCATCAGCCTTTTGTCAAATTCATAACATGCAAATATCTTTTCCCATTCCAAAGGTTGTACGTTTGCTTTAGCTGTGCAGAAGCTTTTTAGCTTGCTTGAATCTTTACAGCAAAGCCCTTCTGATATTTTTAGTTTTCAATATCAGTGAGATACTTCAGGTCAGTGGTTATAAATTGTTGTTTACGGACCTCTGGTTTCTCGATAATGGCAGAAGAGGAAAAGGAAGTGTTCTTCCTCCTTTAGGGCCTAAATCATTCCCAGGTGGTGGATTTTCAGTGAGGATTGGGTTTGGCTTATTAATTGTTTGCGCCTAAAGCAGGGGTGTCTAACCATTTTTATTTTAATCTCTGTCATACTTTGGAAGAATTATAACTGTCTTTAATGCTACACCTCAAATATACAAATGCTAACGAAAGCTGATAGACAAAAAAAGGTTCATGCATACTTTTCATGACATCTGATACCATAGACAAGCAAAAAAAGTCCACAAAATCAGCATGTGGGCCACAGGTTGGACACCTCTGACCTAAAGGAGAGTGAATAGGCCAAAGCAGTTGACTGATTTCCAGGAAATGTTCAGGGGGCTCTCCTGCTTACTTCCCATTCCTTATCCATGATGGAGATGAGCAGCCATTCTGGATAAAATATGTGTGGAAGATCGAGGCACGCTCTTTCCTTCAGTCCGTGAGTCATAGTCCTTAGCTGGTTCTCCATACTCTGTGGATTCTATTTCAAATGTCTGTTCATTTGCCACTCCATTCAGTTCTCCTCCAGACCCGCGGGTGAGCTTGTCAGCATCCCAAGTATCAGCAGTGAGGAATGGTTGATGCAGGGCAAGATGCAGAGCAAGATGGTGCTCACACTGAGAGAAACAGGCAAGAACTCCCAAGAACCAAATGTGACAGCTTGACAGTCACTGGATTGTTTGAACCTGTGCCTTAGTAACGTAGCTGCCCGTACCCTTGTGGAATTAACTCAGCCACTCTTGTCCTCAGCTCTGTAGCCTCAGAGCTTCAGTTTTAGCTAATAATAATCATTGATGTTAACTGAGCATTTACTATATGCTAACAGGGGCCTAAGTGCTTACACATCTGAACTCACTTAGTCCTAATGCTAAAGCTAGGAGATGGATACTACACTGCCCTGGGGGCTGGAGGAAGAACAAAGAAACCCCAAATGGAAAGATAGCTGGCCCAAGGCCATGAGCTAGTTAAGGGTTAGAACTGGAATTAAAATCCACATCCCACAATCACAGATATCACACTTCCGGTTCTTCCCTGGCTCTTCATCAAGGACTTGAAAAGTCAGGAATTGTTTTGCAGACTATTAAGAATAAACCAGTGACTTAGTAGTATATCAGAATACCAAAATTAAATTACCATGAAGGAAAACCACTCCAGGGCTTTGCTAGTGCAATAGGCACAGGCCACTTGAAATGCACCTGGTCTGAATAGAGGTGTGTTATAAATGTAAAATCACAATGGATTCTGAAGAATTAGTGCAAGAATGTAAAGTATCTTATACGTTTTCAAGAATTAATTTCTTAGGTTAATCACATGTTGAAATGATAAAATTTGGAACATACTAAGTTAGTTAAAAACTATTAATAAAATTAATTTCACCTGCTTTGTTTTACGTTTTAAAAACGAAGTCACCAGGACATTTAAAATTCCATATGTGATGTACTTTATACTTCTATTGGACAACACCACTCTTGAGAATGAAAAATATATAACCCAGAGCATCACTTTTCTTACGTTTGTAAAACACATTCATGCACCTGGATTGTCTTGTGACCAGTTTGAGCCAGTTTGTTCATCTTTGGAGTTATGGAATGAGCAAGAGCTACTGGTCCATTTTAGACCTTTCCTTTTTTCACCACAGAGTGCCCCAGTTTTATAAAGCAGAGTTGAGAAGGGCAGACTAAGTGAAAGCAAGTAAATACAGATACATAGGCGTTGACAGTGGTTGGAATTCTACCAGGTGGGGGGAGAGTCTGCAGATTGCCCTGGATCAGTCATGGTGAGTATATTGTAGGAGAGAGAAGGAACTTTACAGTGATGAAGGTAGCTGGGGGCCAGGTTGTTGAGCATTTTATATGGTGAGAAAAGGAGTGCCTTTAGACTGACAAAAGTTTACTTTTCCATCATCCTCCATTGTCCTTTTTTTTTTTTAATTCCTCATTGATAACAGAATATTTTGTCATGGTTGGTGTTATAATTTATGATATATTAAAATTTCCAAATTTTCTATTTCTTTTGTATGATTTATATTTAAGTTGATGATTTCCTGGTAATATTTGGAAGACCACACCAGCAATATATATGTAAATGACTTTTAAGGATGGTTTACTTCTTGGGGAACTCCCAGGGATGGATAATGCTGACCATGAAATAAGGATTCTCATTTTTCTAACTTGGAAGTCTTTTTTTGGTTGTTGAACCTTTTTTATTAAATCATAACTTTGTACATTGATGCATTTATGGGGTTCAGTGTACTGCTTTGATATACAATGTGAAATGCATACATTGAACTAAGTAACACATCCATCACAATTATACTCATTTCTTAATAGGTTTAAAATATAGTATTGCATCATGCACATTAGGCGAGGTCCCCCCAAATACCCTCCCTCTTCCCATATCCCCTCTTTCCTCCCCCCACTTCCCTGCTACTTTCTAGCCTACAGTTATGTTTTGCCATTCATATGAATAGGTAGATGATTATATACTGATTTCATAGTAGTACTGAGTATATTGGATACATTTTCCCCCATTCTTGAGATACTTTACTAAGTAACTTGGAAGTCTTATTCAAGTCTAAACGTACATACTCTGGGCTTTGATAATAAACCTTATTTAATTTAGCAGCCTTCATTTTCTGACTATATTGACCATACTCATTTTGGAGTTGGAAGACCTCAGAAGGAAGCCTGAATGTAACTGTCCAGGGATCTTCTATAAATATCACAAACAGGGTCTAGGTGTGTGGAGTAATGGCATCCCCTGGTTGGAGGTACAGTAGAGTCACAATTTATGTGGAGATTACATCCTCAAATTGTAATATGAGATTAAAAAAAATGCCTATAGTCAAATTTAGCCTTGACAAAGCTTTTAAAATACTCCTGAAAGTCTAGGACCCTTGAAAGCTCTAACACCAAGAATCAGCACTGTTGATTTTGCATCGCATTTCTGCTGAGTCACTCTTTGACAAGAGACATGAAGTCCAGGTCTACGGAGAATGAGAAAAAAGGTTTGGTAGTACATAGAAAATTCTCTTGCTTCCTTTCATTTTTTCTTGGATTGGAAAACCTGAATTTGTACAAGTTTTGCTTATTTTGCTAATCAGTAAGTTGACATGTATTATCCTTTATATATTTTAGGCTCATTGATTCATGTTTTATTTTTATTTTTTTGCACAAAATGTGTAAAGGCAAATGTGAAAAAGCAGCCAAAACATGTCTTTTTATTGCAGAGCTTTAGCTCCAGTAGGAGAAACATATAAGTAATAATTTCATTTTTATAATGAAATTTTAAATATATATTTTATCTTTTTATTCCAGAATATTATGGTGGTACAGATGTTTTGGCTACATGAACTGTTTTGGCACAGTTTGAGTCAAAGTTGTAAGTCTGTCCACCACCCAGGGAGTGTGCATTGTACCTGTTAGATGTGACTTTACCCATTTCCTCCTCGTTCCTTCCACTTGTTTAATTTCCATTGAGTTTTATTTCCATATGTGCACATGATCAATAATCAATTAGATCCAATTAATAGTGATTTGAGAACGACTTTAACAAAGCATTACCTCAGTACTTTAGGACCACAGAAGAAGGAGTCATTAAAGTGGTCTGGGCCTCAGGGAAGGCTGTGGTGTCATGCCCTAGTCCAAGCTACCATCTTATCTCACTAAATTGTTGCAACGACTTTTTTTTTCTTTTTTTTATTAAATCATAGTTGTGTACATTAATGTAATCATGGGGTACAATGTGCTGGTTTTACAGCAAACTTCTCTGAAGAAGACAGGTGCATGGCCTACAGACATATATAAAAAGCTCATCATCCTTAATCATCAGAGAAATGCAACGACTTTCTATAAGCTCTCTCTGCCTCTGTTTTTGTCCTGATGCTTCCTCTCGCCCAAGTCTACAGCTCCTTAGCAGTTGGAGTATTCCTCTTAAAACCTAAGAGGAACATAGATGCTTCTCTGCTCAAAACCCTCCAGTGGCTTTTTGTGTTGTTCAGAAGCAGAGTTCAAGTTCTTAGAGGTTTGGGAGAACTTGTAGGATCTGACCCCTGCCAGCTCTCCACCCTCATCTCTAGGCTATTCTCCTTATTTACCCTGATCCACTCTCATGGGCCTCTAGTGTAGTTTTTGCACATGCTCTCACTTGATGGCTCAAGACTGCTGTACTCACTATCATCTGTCTGCCTGGGATTCTTTCCCCAGATGTTTACATGTCTTTCTCTCACATGTTTTCAAGGTCCAGCAGAGATGTCATTGTGTTTTATAGGCCTTGCCTGGCTACCCTGTGCAAAAGGAACAAGCCTCTACCCTACCCCAGCATTCCCTCTCCCTCCCCTTTAGCTTACTTATCCTCATCTGATAGACTATAAATTCACTTTTTTATTTCTTCATCCATTTATATTTTATAGTCCATAAGTATAAGGCTTCATCTATTTTGTCTATTTTGGAACAGCTCCTGGCACATAGTATTCACTCAATAAATGTTTGTTAAATGAATAATTTATTTTCCCCTCTGGCATGGCTTCCTCATATATTTGCCTAATGAGTGGATAGATAAATGAATGATGAGTATATTCTCTTGGCAGTAGCAGAAACTGTTATTTCCCAATGTACCATTTCTCTGGAAAGACTTCATAGTTCTTTACTGGTACAAAAGATTTAATCAGAACTTGTCAGAAACTCTTGGGTTCTGCCAAGATGGCATCTCACTCCCAGATGGAAACGGCCATTAATCATCTGGAGTGATGAGGGAGCGCAATGTTGGAAAAGAGCACACCTCCTGAAAAGCAGGATTTGGGGTTGGGAGGGGGAATAAGAGAGAATTGGGCTGGCCACAAAGAGCCTCCCTCATGTTTGTAAACCCAGATTAATCTGGTAATACTCAGATTAATAATGTGTATACACTAACCCTAACCCTGTTCAACTTTTATGTGTGTATATTGTACATTGTATAGTGCATATGTGTACTTTTGTATATGTAAGTAAAATATATGTGATCCAAATAACCAAAATCAAAGAATCCAAAAATCAAGGGGTTGAACATCCCAATGGACTCTGAACTCTCAGCAGACTCCATGACACTTAGAGAAGTAGAAATGTAGGGAAGATTTGCAGAATTCTCCATGTTCACTTTTAGCTCCCTGGACATAACTCTCTGCTGAGCCTAAACTTACAGCAGTAAATAGCAGTAACATTAACAAGAGTCCCTGCTTTCATAGAGCTTATATTATAGTAAATGGAAACAAAGAGCAAGCAAATAAATCTAAATTATGTATATTGATGTATGATGACTGCCAATTAAGTTTGTGAACTCATCCTAGAATAAGTGCTACATACCTCATTGCTAAATATTACTATAGTCATTTTTGAAGTACGCCCCTTGGAAAGCTATGCACCAATGCCAGCACGTAGTCCATCCTTCAAAACAATTTTGGAACTCTTTTTTCTGGACTGACCATCAGAGCTGTCATTATGTTAACCTTGAATGTCATCAACATGTATTCCTTTCAACATTTCCTTTATCTTCAGGGAAAGGAAAAATTCATTGGGGGCCAGATCAGGCAAGTAGGGAGAACGTTCCAATATAGTTACTTGTTTACTGGCTTAAAACTCTTCCATAGACAGTGCCATATGACCTGGTGCATTGTCATGATGCAAAAGCCATGATTGTTGGTAAAAAGTTCAGGTTATTTATGTCTAGCTTTTTCACACAGCCTTTTCAGCACTTCCAAATAGTAAAGTGATTGGTTAACTGTCCAGTTGGTACAAACTCGTAATGAAGAATTCCTCTAAAATCAAAAAAGGTTAGCAACATCATTTTGACTCTTGATTTGGACTGATGGAAATGTTTTGGTCGTGGAGATTTGACTGACTTCTATTGTACTGACTTGTATTGTACTGTTTGACTCTTTCTTTCAGAGTTGTATTGGTACACCCATGTTTCAATACCAGTGATACAGTGATAAAATAGCCCAAGATGTAGTCTTGGCTCTCCAAAGGTCTTGGCAAACTTCTACTCTTCTTTGTTTTTATTCATCAGGTAACTCCTCCAGGATCATTTTTCTCACTTTTCTCATGCTGAGATTTTCAGTTAAGATTTTCCTAAATGTTTCTCTACCAATGTTTACTTTGTCTGCTATGCTGCTCACAGTCAGCTGACAATTTTGATGCACAATTCAACAATTTTTTGCAACATTCTTATCAGTTCTGCTCATTATTGGCTGCCCTGACTTCTCTTCATTAGTAATGCTTTCTCTCTCCTAAGAAAGATGTTTAATCCATTTGTACATTGCCATTTTATTCATGGCATTATCCCCATAAACTTAGACTAGCATGTTCCTGATTTCACTTCCACTCTTCACAAGTTTAGCAAGAAAATTTATATTTGTTCCTTGCCCCAATTCAATCTCTGACATTCTTGTGATGGAACACACAAACACCCAACAATAATGAACACCATTCAGAAAGACAGTGTCACATGTCAACACAAGCACAGCTGTGAGATGCTGATATATCAAGGTTATGAAATCTTACAGAGTTGTTTATACAGTGATGCCAACAGAAGCACGTGGTAGCAAATGTGCAAACTTAATTTTGAGAACTTGCAAGTGTAATAGAGAGGAAGAAAAGCATGTTGAGGGGGTAGGAGATAATAATGAGTTTATTTCAGAGAGTTGAGTTGGTAGGAACTTAGGCTTGCTTGACAAAAAACATCAAAGGATTAGCAGCTGCAAAAATCTAAGATGCAGGTGCCTGCTGAATTCAGGGACATGAAAAAAAAACCCAAGAAATTAATGAGGGCCAAGTTATGAAGAGCAGTTATGGTAAGAAGTTTAGATTTTATTCTGGTTATACTGAACAGCCATCAGGCACCTTTTAGCCAGTGGAGAGAGGGGTGACTGATCTGTGTTTAAAAAGATCCCTCTGGCCATAATATGGAGGATAGAACATCATGTGCACTTGTAGAGACAGAAGATAGCTAGCTGCTGTTGCTATCATCCAGGCAAGTAAATATATCATTGTAGACTAGCAAAGAGGATGATAAGACAAGCATCAGAGTTGGATTTATTTTGGAAGTAGAGTGAGTAGGATTTTGAAGGTGTGAGAGGTGAGTAATTGAGGGTATCTTCATTAGTCAAGGTAAATAAACTAGGCTGTCTTTTGGCAACAAACTACTCCAAAATCTCAGAGACTTAATATGAAAGAGTTTTATTTTTCACTAACACTACATGTCCTTTGTGTATTGGCTGGTGGCTTGGCTTTTGGGTTTTTTTATTGTTGTTGTTGTTGTTGTTTTTTGCAGTTTTTGGCCAGGACTGGGTCTGAACCCACTACCTCTGGTATATGGGGCCAGTACCCTACTCCTTTGAGCCACAGGTGCCACCTATGGCTTGCTTTTTTTATTATTGTTCTTATTTTAAGACATGGAATGACAAGGAAGCCACTAATTGGAACATTGCTGATTGGCATAGAAAAGGGAAAAGAAAAAATTTAAAGGTTTACACACTGAGAATGATTAAATGTTTGGCCTGGAAATGAGACACATCAGTCTGCTCAAAAATAGTTGGCCAAGTACTCACATGGCTCCATCAACCATAAGGTAGCCAAATAATACATTCTTATCTTCTGCCAGGAGACAAAGGGTTAGTGACTACTCAGGCAACAATGCTATGACTCCGTAATATCTTCTGGGTTTGGATAACTGATAATAACATTATGTAACTGAAAAAGCTCAAGAAAAGTAGGCTTGAAGGAGGTAAGATCCATATGTGTATTTTAGTCAGGTGTAGTTTAAAAGCCTGTTGAGTGGAAATATCAAGAAGATGGTTGGAAATATGATTCTGATGATCAGAGAAAATCTGTGACTAGAGATATAAATTTGAGCATCATTAATCCATATATAATATTTAAGATATTGAGACCCAGAGAATATAATTGGTATAAAGAAGAGGGCCAAAGACAGAACTCTGAGGTCCTCAACAGGTTGAAGTTTTACAGAGAAGAAGCCAATAAAGGGAACTAAAGGAGAGAGGTTGTAATGGTAGGCAGAGTACAAGACAGTAGGGAATCTTAAAAGGTCTTAAGATGTAAGTATTGCAAGGAAAAGAGGATAAGGAGAAGTCAAGGAAAATGAGAATTAATTATTGACAAGCTATAAACTGCTTCAGTAGTGTGGTGTGGGCAGGATACAATTTAAAGTAGAATGATGGATACCAGCATGGTCGGTTTTAGATTTTTGTTGTAATCAGAGTAGTAAAATGGGGTTCCTAGTGATAAGGGCATGGCATCAGAGAGATAGGATGCCAGGAAAGGGAACAAGTTGGGTTTGTGGGATAGATGATGATTTCATCTTTGGAAATATTTTGACCTAATAGAAAATGGAAAAATATCCAGATGTTAATTGGCAATATGAGTCTTAACATTGAGGAAAGCCAAAGCTGGCATAGATGGATAGATATAATCCCTCTGCATAGGGAAAAGTTAGAACAGAGGATTTATATGAGTATAGAGAAGAAAGGGTGGTGATATTAAGGATTCTATGATAAGCCTCATAGAACACTGATATTAATAAAAGTAGGGAAGGTAAAAGTAGATTGTATATTATAAAAGTCAAAAACAGAGTTTCAGTAACTTTGTAAGAGGTTTTTCTTCAAGTTCTATGTTCCCATAAACATGTAGTCTATATTTTGTATTCTGGGCTCTCGACAGTAGCTCAAGCTTGCAGTAGGTCCTACTTTAGTTGGTTAACTATATAACTAAGAAGTGTGAAATGTAAAAAAAAATCTCAAATCAATGGGGTAGATGCTGTTTGATTTTCTATTCTTTTTGTTATTGTTTCCTCTCAGTGTTTCAAAATTTCTCTAAAGACAAAATAAAGATATTGTTTGTGCCATACTCTTCACTATATTTTTCTTCTCCTCTACCACCTCCTTTTTCATTATCATCATCATTGTGAATTACCTTCATCATTATCAAAATAATCACCATTAAACTTTATCACATTAATTATTTGGGAATTTTAATAATTCAGTTAATGCTATTTTTCAGAATTTGGTCAGAGATTTCAAGGGCATGCATTTTAGTGCATAGTATGACATATGTATAATGCTTCTGATTATTTGAATGCTTGTTAAATGCTTACTTTATACATGGACATAATTCTGCCTTGAGTTCTCTGAGCTCAATTTCCTAGGAAAGATAAAAGAGAGTGAAGAGGTAAAAGAAGTGTTCACAGGGAATATAAGAGATTAGGACAACACATATATGGCATTAATAAAATAATGCGGTAGAAGTTTCTTTCTATTTTGTTTAATTGGTTATAAGACACATATATAGAAATGTAGACAAAGGGCAAAGTGGTTTCTAAATATACTAATGTCAAATAGCACAAAAATGGACCGTCTCTTCCTTCTAGGACTAATGTGGTCTTGTGATACTCCTTCTATGGAGTATAATTTGGCTTATTTTCATTTTGGTGGTCTGTGGGTGGCTTGGTCTCTCTCTCTCTCTCCCCACCCTCCTATTCCTTTCTCCATCTTCTACTCTTCCTTTGTTTTTCTCTCCTTCCCCCTTTCTCTCTACTCCTCCTCTGTCTAATTATCCATTTTTTCTTCCCTATGACCCATCCTCTCTTATTCCTCTTACTGTACTTATTCTATCAATAATCTGATTAAATGTCCACCTAGTTATCTAAGACTTAGAAGTCATTATTATTTCCTTAAAACATTTCCTCCAAAAATGTTTTCCCTAAGGCATGTTAACATAACTCATATCTATTTTCACCACTGGTACTTTTTCACTTCAAATGTTCTTCCTTTTTTTCTGGGTTACCACCATGGCCTTCTAACTTGTATCTCCCTCTTTTGTTTTATCCTACTCTAGTGATCCCTTCCTACTTAAATTCCTCTTGTCCTACTCATTCCCATCTTAGTTACTGTGCTTAAGAAAATTATGGCTCAGAAACTAAGCATACAATAGCAGTGTGAAGAGCAGATTGAAGGAAGGAGAAACTGGAATTGAAACTAGGTCTAGGCTTGGCTCAGCGCCTGTGGCTCAATGGGTTAAGGCACCAGCCACGTACACCTGAGCTCGCGGGTTCGAATCCAGCCTGGACCTGCCAAACAACAATGGTGGCTGCAACCAAAAAATGGCCGGGTGTTGTAGTGGGCGCCTGTAGTCCCAGCTACTTGGGAGGCGGAGGCAGGAGACTCGCTTGAGCCCAGGAATTGGAGGTTGCAGTGAGCCATGTGCCACGGCACTCTACCCAGGGTGACAGCTTGAGGCTCTGTCTCAAAAATAAAAAAAAAAAAAGAAAGAAACTAGGTCTAGTTAGGAAGCATAGCGTACTAGTCAATGAGGGGCTAAAACCAGACCCCATCTCTCCAAGGAAGAATTGACCATTTCTACATTGAACATCTCTTCTATCCCATATATACTTCTAATATCATTCTTTGTATATGTTGACATGTGTAACATCTCTGTTAAAATATAATAAGCTACTAAGGCCAGGGGCCATGTCATGCTTTAGTAAGCTCTCTGTAATTGTTTCCTGGATAAATAAACAAAACTTAGCCCTAAATAGGACCAGTGAGGTAGAGAATATGAATGTAAAAAAGTATTGGATATGGAATCAAATGAACTCAGTAATAGATTGAGTCAAGGGGAATTGAAGAAAGAAGGATCAGCAATATCTACAAAAACTTGAGTTGGGAGGGACACTAACCAAAATAAGAAAGTCAGGAGGAGAAACTGAGGAATTTGCTTTTAGGTAGGTTGATTTTTAACGATATGTAGAGAATTTCAACTTTAGGTAGATGAAATCGTCCCAGCATACAATTCAGATTTGAGGCTAGAGGCTTTGGAGACAGTTGTGGTTTAGATGTATGAGAGAGAGAAATTACTGAGAGAGAGTAGTAAAGAGGAGAGACTGCATCAGATGCTTGGGGAAAACCTCTTGTTAAGAAGTTTGGAAAAGGAGCTAATGACAGAAAATGAGTCTGAAAATGAGAGACATAAAGTGAGTCATCATGGAGTTACTTGGAAAGTGTACAGTCAGGAAACCCAGGAAAAGAGGGTGTTTAGGAGGGAGTGATGGGTAAAAATGTCAGCTATTAAACAGATTCAGCATATTCTGAGGATGGTAACCTACTTAAAATTAAATAATAGAACATTTGAATATCATTTTATAATTATTTACTCTTGAGTTAAAAGTTTTTTCTTAGGAATCAGATAAGTTGAAACACAACATTAAAATGTCACAGGGATAAGATGGTAAAAATTTCTCTCCTCTATTATTGGTGGTTGCATAAAATTTGTTTTATTGGTTTTTCTTGGAACTGTCCCCTCTAACCACACAGACCAGTGAAATCCAGTGATAGAAGCCAAAGACATAAAAGCTAAGTATCCTGATTTATTCTGTTGTCACTTTCAACTTTCTGTGCTCAATGCAAGATGGGCCATAGATTTAGGTGTCTTCCCAGAATTCAAGTGGATGTCTTGGCTCTTTATGTTGTAGATCTAGGGATATTAGTCTAGTCTGATTCTTTCTTATTTTTATTCCTTTTCTTTTTTTGCATGTTCATGGTTTGACTATGAGTAAGAGAACTCTGAATAGATCTTCACAGTTTTTCCAGGTGTAACAAGTGACATGGTTAGGGTTTGGGTCAACGCATCTCAGGGTGAGGCCAGAGAAGAAGGATGGTATTATTCACTTTTATTCTCAATCCGTAGATTGTAGCAAACACAGAAACTCTCTTCCTGATCAGAAGACAGTTAACCAAAGATTCTCTCCTTTGGTGAAAACTCAGATAAAGGTACAGCTACTAAACAACCTTGGGAAAATCACAACGACAGCACTGTGAAGGTTCCAGTTCTTTAGAAAACCACTGGAACTATAAATATAATTGTGTACTATTTCTTTCATTTATAGTTAGAAACACTTTACTTTTTATATTTGGTATAGACACCTCCTTAGGAAGCATAAATGAAACACATACCAATGCTTACTTTCATGCAATCCAAAACTAAACTCTAAAGATTAAGGAGCCAGAGGTGGAGTGAGTAGGTTTTCCTATAGTGTTGTTTTCTTCTCAGGATGTCTACTAGACTATTGGTAATAGGAAGGGCATTCCAATAACTGAAAACTCCTTAGGTTCTTCCCCTATTCTCTTGACTCCTTATGTCTAATTTGGGCTGATTAAATGATACAAGTTTTCCCGCTGGTGATCTAGAGTCCAAGGAAATGTGGCAAATGGAGTGATACTGATTTGAATCTGTGGCGATATAGCAGAATATTGCCCCATTGATGGGGCTTTGTTGGAGATCATAGGATTTCTTAAACGGGGACCCTTTCCTGAGAAGTCATAACAGTAAGTGATTAAAGAAAGGTTATTTCTAAACTATTTTCTCCAGAGTAATTGGGGTCCTTGGGCTCACCATGTAGCTTACTGGCTTTAAGAATGCATTTGGGAGTCAGATGGCCTTGAGTTTAAATCCTGGCTGTGCCACTTAAAAGCTTTGTGAGCTTGAACAAGTTATTTGTCATTTTCAAAATGAGATGCTGATTATACCTCATAGAATTGTTGTGGTCATTTCAGGAAACTCTAGATGTAAAGAATTTAGTACTGTTCTTGGCCTTCAATCTTTATCCTTGGTTATCAGTGTTAGGTAGAGAACTAGATACCTCCATGGACCTGGCCAGTATAGCCTCCAACAAGTCAAGCCCTATCAGCTTTATCTCTGAAACTTCTTTTAGAATCTTTCGCTCCTTTTCCACCTTTGCTATGACTATTCTACACCTGGGCCTTACCTTCTCTTACGAGGATTTTTGCAATGCCCTGTGCACAGTTGCCACATAGTCCTTCATAAAACTTTTTTCTTTTTAATTTTCTGCTCAAATGCCTGTTCTAGGTACTCAGTGCTCACTCTTATATTCAGACAGTGATGTGGTATGAGCCTGTCTTATTACTTTAATCATCTATTTTTTCATTTTCTTCATGCATTCCTCTCCCGACACACATATTATCCCCAAGCCAATAATAATTCCTTTCATAGTACATTTTGAACTTTTGTGCTTGCATACATTGTGTTGCTCTAGTTTTTCAAGTTTTTCTGCTTTTTTCCTCTTGCTTTCTTTTAATTCATTTTCTTACATGGCCAACCAGATTAATCTCATACAATACTAACCTGACCTTGTCAGTCTGAAGGTCTATGATGTAAATCCTAGTCCAAGGGCATCCTAGTCCTGCACACCTTTAAGATCAAGTTAGGACTTGTATGTCAGCTGGATATAGAAGGTCTTCTGGGGTCTTATCCAGCCTCCATCTCTACCATCACCCTTTCTCTCTTTGGCAACTTAGCCAAATTAGTGACTTTCCAGTCTACAAAGATGCTAAGATTTCTCACCCTGGTCTCTTGTCACCCATCCCATTTGGTTTACCTCTTTCACCTGGCTAATGACACCCATTTATCAAATCTTACCTTAGAACTCAATCCTTTGGAAGGCATTTGCTGAATGCTTCTTCCCCCCACCCACAGCTTGAATTAGGAGCTCATCCCTGATTTCCTAAGAATCCAGAAATATCTTTCTAGAAACCTTTATCATGCAAATTACTAATTTTGATTTTCTGACTGTATCTTCTTCTAACAGAGGACTTTCTTGCAGTATCTTGTTTACTGTTTTGGCAGAGCATGATGTTGAATAAATAGATAATGAATATCTAAATAAATGTGTACATATATACATAATAAACATATGCCTATACACGCATATGTATGTGTGTATATATATAGGATAAAGGATAAAGATTGAGGGCCAAGAACAGTACTAAATTCTTTATATTTAGAGTTTCCTGAAATGACCACAACAATTCTATGAGGTGTAATCAGCATATACATACACACACACACACACACACACACACACACACATA
This sequence comes from Arctocebus calabarensis, assembly GCA_963573935.1. Classification (NCBI taxonomy): domain Eukaryota; kingdom Metazoa; phylum Chordata; class Mammalia; order Primates; family Lorisidae; genus Arctocebus; species Arctocebus calabarensis. The sequence goes on along the minus strand of CAUYON010183142.1, from coordinate 6,000 downwards.
TATATATATTCTTTCATAGACTAAGTTTTTGAAGGAAGATCCAATGCCCCCTTCCTCCTGGTATGCCCCCTCATTCCTAGCATGGTCCTTTGCCCATAGTAGTTGTATAATAAACTACATGAAAGATAATAATATACATGTCTGCCTTCCCCAGAACATTCTAAGTTCTTCAGGGAAGAGATTGTGTTCGAAAAATGAGACAGTCTCTAGCATGAGGAATTATAGATAACTTACATGCTATTTAATTCTGTGTTTAGGTACCACTTGTAGTTGAAGTCAAGTTATAGTGAGCTCTGCATTAGGCAGCCTCTCTGTACTATACAAGCATATGCTTGATAAAGCTATGGGATCAAAACCTGGTGGCTAAGTCCAGCTGGTATTTTAAACTTCAGAGACTAGATGCATGCTAGAAGGGGATTACTAATATCAGTAGGCCCAACGAATTTTCTGTTTTTACTTGGTTCTTTCTCCCCAAGTGTCAGAGGAGTTGGGTTTTGTCCTAGGGATTTACTGCAAGTCAAACTCTGGCAGGGGCTTGGGAATAAGTAGAGGAAGAGTATATTAATTCCCTGTAGCTACTGTAACAAATCAACAGAAAAACTAAAGGGAGGGGGAAAGGGAAGATAGGAGGAGGCAGGGGAGTATAATCTCCCTTTGCCTTCCTCTTATGAGGATACAGGTGATTACATTTAGGGCCCATCTGAAGAATACAGAATACCTTCCTTTCAAGATCTTTAACTTAATCACATCTGCAAAGACCTTTTTTTCAAATTAGATAACATTTATAGGTTTTAGTGATCATGATCTGATCTCTTTGACATTACTCAGCCTACCACAGAGACAGGTACCTTTCCCTTTTTGCAGACTCAAAGTGCTCCATCTCCTAAGAACATGATTTGCCTACAGACACACTTCATGAATAAGCGACTTCCTAACTGATGGCCCATTTAGAAGAAGGCTGATGGTGCTGTCAGGAAGGGTCTAACGTGGGTCAGTCCAGTGTCACTGAACAGATGTATCTGGTGACACTCCCAGAACTCTTCATGAAAATCAACCATTAATTAATACTTAATTGAGGAGCTGATAAGTTGTTGGAAGAGCTGGTCTAGTTCTGGGCAGCTGGCTCCTGCTGTCTGGCGATGGTGGGTGGACCAGGGGACAGTTCTTTGGGGTCAGGCTTCCTTGGCTGCCTTGGCACTCGCTCTTCTGTGTCCAGGAGCAGCTCTTGCCATCTGTTTCATCAGGAGAGTCACAAAGGATCTAGGTGGTCACTGGGAGACAAACTGAAATGGTCTCAAAGCACCGCGTGAGCTCCTGAGTGGGCCACTCCCTGTAAGGTCAGAGCGGCGACTTCACCCTTTTCTGAATTAGGGAAGAACTTCAGTAGTTGAGATTAGGATGCAGGCACTTCCTATCTCCTCTACCTCTTCTCCACCTCTCCCAGATGGCCTGGGGAGGACGTGAACCTGGGAGAGAACGTCCTTACAGCTTTAACAGGTGCTCCTTCCTGAACAGGCTTCCCTTGTGCCTACTTGACCTTAACCTGCTAGCCTGAGCTACACATGTTAGAGACCAACGTTCCTACTGACTTCTTTTATAATCCAGCTAGCTAGGGAAGTTTGGTCAAAGGAAGGATCCTGAAGTTTTTCTCCTATTGCAATGAGGGAAGAAAGCAATAGTTGGTGAGTGCACAGGCTCCATTTCCATTCTGGCTTTATGACCTAGTAGCTGTGTGACCTAGGGCAGATATTCAAATCTCTGATTTCCAGTGTCCTCATCTGTAAAAGGAGGGTAATAGTAACCAATGCCTGCAATGTGCCAGGAGATATCTTAAGCGCATTTCATATGCTTACTCTTCTTATTCTCACAACAATTCTATGAGGTAAGTATCTATTGCTTTTCCACTTCAAAGTGAGGAAACTGAGGCACAGAGAGTTTAAGTAACCTGTCCAGGTTGCACAGTAACAAAGAGCAGAGCAAGGATTTGGGCCCAGACCGTTTGGCCTCAGCATACATGCTGCTAACCGTGTTTTATGCTGCCTCTTATGACTCAGTTGGTAAGAAGATTGAGTAGGATGGCCATCTACCCCAGGTCACCTTGGAACCTTCTAGGTTACAGCTATTGTGCAGGTGAATTATTAATAGTTCCCTCTTTCACTCACAAAAGTAGTATTGTGTTTTGGTTGGAATATTTTCAGACTTAAGTCATTATTATATGTGAAGTGCTAAGAACAATGGCTGATGCACGAGAAGCCCTCTGTAAGTTAGCTATTCTATTTCTGCTACTGCTGCCACCACTGCCACCACCACCCTCAACCATCCTGAGTCTTGCATCCTCGCAGCTAGGGTGGTTAACTCAAGGTCTGCAAATGCATATCACAGGAACCATTGTTCCTAATTCCCACGCCCATAACAGACACTACTTATTGATTCTAGAAGAACAATCTTTTCTATTTTGTGTCCCAAGCAGCCATTTTGAATGGATCCAGTTTGACATATGAAATTAAAATAATTTACCATATCTAGTTTCATCGAGTCTAAGAATTCATTATCCTAGTATATGGAGAATCTGAATTCAATCTGAGTTTATGCGTTTCTCCACTTGTATTAAAACTTATTTCATTCCTAGAAGTAATGAATTTAGGGCCTCTTTAGGTAACTTATTTCCCTTTTCTTCCAATATTCCTCTCTGTCTATTTCTCTATTGTTTCTCCTTTTTCTTTTATATAAATACAAAATAATTTTAATTTATGATTAAATTTAATTTTCTGTTCACTCTTATAATTTTATATCTTATGATAAAAGACTATTGAAATACTATAGAAATTGGCATAATATAAATAAGGCAAAGAAGTGAGTTATCATAGGAACTATAGTTGGCACCTAAGCTCCACGGCTTAGAAGGCTGTCCTTAAACGTGATTTGTGTAACTGGTAGTGACATTCATTTCAGGTTGGTTTTGCATGGCATGAGGGGCCTCTAGTGGTTGTCTATGTCTCTGCAGATTTACCTAAAGGGTGACGCGTATTCATAGGTGGTAAGCGCTGGGGTTATGTATCATCACCTTGAAATAGAGTCCCAAGGGAGGAGAGGGGTCTCTTTGTTGCATCATTCTTTATTTGGACATTAACAAAGAGCAAAGAAACCTCTTCAGAAAAAAAATCAATTTGAGCCCTAGCATTTCTGTCTATATGATTGTCAGTCTGAACCTAACTCTCATTTGCTGTCTTCTGCATTAGGCTGGAAATGATTCTGTTATCACCTTCCTGCCAGCCCGGCATATTCTTCCTATCACTTTCCCCACCTCTTCTGCTGATTGCAGAGGGGTACTTTGGACTACTTTGAAAAGCCATCTGATTACAGCCTTCATTAGGCCAGAAGTAGAGATGCTTAGCAGGCCAGGCAAGAAACAGTTTGTAATTGCTTCTGACAGGCAGGGCTCCTTTGGAAGTTGGTTGCTCAGCCATCAGGAAGCCATGCAGTTCTGGTCCCTACATATTTGTACAAATGAGTGGGTTTCACACGATAAGAGGACCCCACTTTTGAGAACTATTTTCTTAGCCCCAGAGTTCTCCTAAACTTGCTATTGGTCAGCACCTCCTGGTAACCTGTTCCTATCCATGATTCTGACCCAACTTCTCTGTCATCTGGGCTGCATAGAATAATTGCTTGCCTTATGTGCCACTATTGTTTCCAAATAACTATGCCGGAATTCCTAAAGGTTCTGTTTCATTGAATCTTTGTCTAGTATTCTCTCCTCCTCTTTTGTCGTTGGGCCTTTCATATAAGCTCTTTATCCAAATGCTGTTAGGCATGCCTCTTGTCATCGATCTCCTTTTGGAGTGGCTGGTGACAGCAGTAGCAATGGCTGGTCATGGCTAAAGGCTTTGTTTGGGAGGCTTCATTCTTGCTCTTTAAATCTAAGAACAGAAGATAAAGGCTCTGAGGTACTGTTTCAAAACAACCATGTATTTTCGATGGCAAGTCCAAGCTACACTGTCATATGAGAAGTACACAGTAGCCCCTTGGCATACTCCAGAGTGGGAGGTGGTGATGGTGTTAAACTTTGCCAGCCAGACTCTTGGAGGATCTGACTAGAATGTGTGGTTGATTTCGTATTTCTGTTACTGTTCTGCCAAGGAAGATGAACTGATGACAGTTCCACTCTGGGGTGTAGAACTTTACATACAGATGTCCTTAAAACTATGAGCACATTTCCGAAGCATGCACACCGGGGGAAAACTCAACTAAATATTCAGTGCTTCTGTCTATCAAATGCCTTTTAACTATCAGCAATACGTTAGCTGTCTCCCCGCCCGTCTCCTAACTTGTTGTCAAGAAGAATAAATACAGAGGCTTTGTTCTGCACTTGTTTTCACTGACTTGAAGGCATCAGGGAGTCACCCTTGTCATCTTCCTTGCCCTGTTCCTTGCCATTCTTCTACCTCCTCTTATAATCAGGTACTTTGTGTTAGACACCAGAAGACACAGAATAGGCATAAGTTTCCTCCATTTGAGAAGCCCCCAATCTACTGAAGGAAAGAGCCACAGCACGATGTGACAAGTACAGTGATAGCAGTTAGAACATGATGCCCTAGGAACATGACTTACTAGAGGAGTAAATCAGTTGAGGTAGGAGTGGAGAAGGTTTCCCAAAGGAGGTGAACCTCTCTGAACTGGGCTTCAGAGAGTGAGTAGTTGTTATCCAGACAGAGATTCCAGGTAAACTTGTCTATGGGATGGTTAATTGGAGGAACTGCAGAACTCTGACAAGGCTGGTGATGATGAAGGGCGGTCTAGATCGGGATGTGTCCTTTACGTAATGCTTATAAGTTTTTATTTAATTCTAAATCTGAAGTGGAACCATTGAAGGATTTTAAGCAGAGGATGACATGTTATCCTCAAAGAAAACAGTGAGATAATTAGAGCCATTTCCAGTCCTTGGAATAAAAATAACAGTAGCTTCCTAATGATTCAGGAAGGTGCGTTTTAAATCTTGCCACCTTTCTGATCAAACTGCTTAAGGCTTCCTTTCTACTCTAACGGTTACCTTTCTTTTCTCCCATTGCATAAAGTATATATTTTTAGAGCTTTTCATAATCAAGTACCACCTACTCATCTGATCTTAGCTCTTCTGCTTTGTGAGATGTAACTTTTACTCTAGTCAGGTTGATGCCCCCATAAAATATTCCAAGACAGAAGGAAATGCAGGTGTTCTCTGGGTGGGTCTCTTTAGTACATAAGAAAATGCAAGAAAGGAGACTATTTATCAAGCCTCTGCTACATGCCAGGCACGTTGTTAAATACTGGGAATGCCTTGTGTGTTTGACACAGCCTCTGTGTTTATGAGGTTTACTAGCTAGTGGATAAAAACAGTGTCACTCCTGGGAAACAGGACAAGAAATACAATCTGAGTCAAGTTTCTGGCCATAAGGTCTGCTGCATTAATTGGCATGACAAATATATTTTACTCTAATTCTGATATGAAAAAAATCTCCTTGTGCATTCAAGATATCCTCCAACTTTCTCTAAACACTTGGGTAGCAAGAATAATGTCTCATGCTCCTTCGTATACTCTTTTATCTTGAGCTAAAGGTACAGTGGTTAATGAGAATATTTACTTGGTTTTTTTTTTTCCCCTAATATCCTAGTATAGCTACTCAATTCATAAAATTGGCTTTCGTGTTAGAGCTGCAGTTCTCAACCTGTGGGTCTCGACCCCTTTGGGGGTCTCTCCTACATATGAGATATTTACATTATGATTCATAACAGTAGCAAAATTATAGTTATAAAGTAGCAATGAAATAATTTTATGGTTGGGGGTCACCACAACATGAGGAACTGTATTAAAGGTTCACAGCCTTTAGGAAGGGCGAGAACCACTGGGTTAGAGGAAAACAAAGGTGGAGAACAGGTTCACCTCAAGTTCAAGCTCTCCATGACTGGTAGTCAACTTTCTGGAGCATTGCCTTGGAAAAAATTCTGTATTCAATGGTAAAG
>CAUYON010183141.1:0-11785 GCA_963573935.1 Arctocebus calabarensis | reverse complement strand
TGTGTTCCTCGACCTTGTCTCTTGGCTCAGCTCCAAACCGTTGGCTTTCTCGCCAAATTTCTGTCCTTTAACTCTCCTTCTGGACAGGAGCGTCTGCAGAAAGCTGGCTACAGACCGCCATCTTGGCTCCTCCCCCCACCCAGCTCTTTCTATCCAGCCTACAGCCACATAAGGAAGGTCCCCATTATTTCGAACAATGCAATTGTCAGGAAGGCCTGCGTCTGGTCATAATTAAAATTTGTGCACAGTATCACTTGGGATCCTCAACCTAAAAGGCCACTAAAGAACACTGAAAGTGTTTTGAGCTGATAAGAGCAATTCGTTATATTAAATACTTACTGAGCTAAGTGTGTTATTGGCGTGGTGGCTACTGTACATTTGGCCCTCCTGCTACCCTGTTCTATGCCCCCTGTGGCTCACCTGGTTGGGCCACCTGAGTGGGCTTCCTTATCGTCTGCCTTCCACAGAGTTCTGCTGAATACAGGGGAACACAGGAGAAGAGGAAGATGACGTCAGGCTGGCTGCCTCTCCATCTGAAGACCACTCACTAAGAAACAAATAAACAATTTGGCTTAGAACTCAAGAGATGTGGGGAAGCTTAGAGGAGAGGTTGATAACAGGTGTCAGGCTTTGACCTTGGTTTTGTTAACCAAGGTCAGAGGGAAGGGCAGTAGATTTGAGAGGGAATTGTTATAAACAGTAAGGAGCACAGTGAGTGTGAAGTGCTTGGGGGACCACACAGGGACAGGCCTGGGAAGCTCTTTAACAGCGATGGTCTTGAAATCAGAAGAAGGGTCTTGAACATATGTACCTGGCAGCGTTCAACAAGCACTCACCATGTTGGCTTTGTGAAAGGGCAGCTCATGCGAGGTTCACATAAATTTCCTAGAATTCCCTTTTTTGTATATGTCCTATTAGGTGAATCACAGGGGAGACTCTTGGGGGGTTTGGGGGAGAAAGGCGGTGGTGGCCACTTTACAGGCCACAGGCATACTATATTTAGCAGTCATTTAGTAAAGAGTGATTACTGAAAAGTGTAAAATATGAATCGAGATTGTCCTGGAAGGGACAGGGCTATGTACTTTCCAAGGCTCAATTATGAGTATGTTGCTAATAAAGAGAATTTTCTGACTCTTGGTTTAGGGAACTTTGCTATGTTCCTGCTTTGACTAGTCATGCATTGCTTTAGGGGAAAAATAGCAATTTCCAACCCTGACAGTATTTACTCATTTCCTATTTGCCCTACAGTTCCGGACCTCACCATTAAAGTGATTCAACTATTTGAAAGAAGAGGGAGAATCTGGCCCTACAGCTTTGCTTTATTCTCAAATTCAATGCAAATGGAGATTTCCTTCCGAGCTTTAGATAGGATAGCATCACTGGGGGACTCAGAACCCCTGGTGGAAAAGAGGAGGCCTGTGGACCACCTCCACGCCTCCTTGACCATCATCTTAGATAAGGTTTTGTTTTGAAATAGAAAGAGACTTGTTTTGGTTTCCAGAAGGAGAGAACTATTTGTTTCCTTTCATCTTGGGCCAGCTTCTGTAGAGCCAGTCATTGACCTAACGTTTTGATTAGCCCACATCTTGGCTTCCCTTTGAAAGCAAAAACCTGGCCTGAGTTTGTAGAGGACTATGATTTCCTGGCTAGAGCTTTGCCTGTGTGTTCCTCATTTCTTCAAAGGGATTTGGATGGTGGGGTCCTCCTGGTTCCCTGGTGGGTCAGGAATGGTTTAGTCTTCAGTCAGGTCTCAGATTCCAGGGATGACTGTTCTATCTCCTGTCAAAAGAACTGCTCCCCCTCCCCCGCATGTTAGCTCTACCCAGTTCTGCCGGTTTCTTTTGTGCTAACAACTTAGTGCTCTGCTGCCTTCGGAACTGGTTCTCTCTGTAGCAATGTCATTCATAGCCTGACAATCCTTCACTTTCTAACTATCCCAGTAGCTTTTCCTTGAACTTCTCACTCTTTTCCAGTTCTCATGTCCCAAGCATGGAATGTGTTAGAGAACACCACTTTAAGGCTCTAGATGTTCCTGTCTTAACAATGGTAATGAGGACCTACATTAATTAGACCTTAATACTGGCAGGTGTCATGCAAAACATTTCATAGTCATCTACAATCTTATGGAAGAGACAATGATGATACCATTTTTTGTGGCTGACAAAACCGACTGAGCCTAAGCAACATTTCCAAGGCTATTCGTAAGTACTAGATCTAGAATTCAAATTTTGCCAGGCACCGATTCCATACTTCTAGCCTCCTCTACTCACCTCCTGTTTTGTTTAAGCCTTCTTTTCCCCACTGCCTGACTGTTAGCAGTGTGCTTGTTAAAAACAAAGCTCTAGATCTTATTTCAGCTCATCTAACATGACTTCCCTTGAGTATTTCATTGCGAGGCTAAAAAATTTGAGCATGAGCATCTCAATTAAAGTGCCCTTGAAAAGATTTATTGGCGGATTCCTTTCATCTTGACCATAACTAATCACAGGAAAGGGAAAACAAGACAAGAAGTGGCCAGAAGTACTTTTTGAAACACTACATTGGGTGAAACTGGCACCGAGTAGCTTTTAAGAATACATTCAGTTCTTGCAAGACAGCCTGGAGTCTAAGTGAAATAGAATTTGCAATATAATAAAGGAGATGTCTTTAAAAAATTCATGCCATGCAAGAGGATGGAGAAACTGTCTGATGAAAGTCTCACAATTCTGTAATCAAGTCTCTAGAAATACATGGAGTTGTCTGATGAGAAAACTAGGGCGGTGGTTTCACATTCAAGGACATCCCTTCCTCCCTCTCCTCCTCTCGCCCTCCTTCCTTCCCTCCCTGATTCAAACATTTATTGAGCTCATCCTACCTGCTAATCACTAGGTGCTGATGAGTCAACAGTCAACACGAAAAAATCCCGGCCAAGGGAGGCTTATTTGCAAGTGGAAGACATGATCAACAAATAAATCAGCACCAATGTAATTAATAGGTTAAGTAGTGATGAGCACTGCGGGGAACAAATAAGGCCGGGTAAGTTACAAGACAGTGATGGCCGCACCCTTGCAGATAGGCTGGTAGGTTTTTGTGATGGAGGCACATTTGAGAAAACACCTGACGGCAAGTTTTTCAACCTTTTTTATCTCACAGCACACTCGAACCTATAGTTAAACTTCTGTGGCACACTTCGATTACGTTGATTGAAAAAAAGGAGTAAGAGAAAGAATATATTTAACTGTGCTTTCAACTTCTTTTGAAAATAGTCTAATAAATGATCTCTAAAAATTTTTGCAGCACATCTAAGATCCTCAGAGCACAGTAGTGTGCCCCAGGCTACAGGTTGAAAATCATTGCCTGAGATGAATTAAAAGATTATGTATTTGTGAAGAAGGCTACTCCACAAAAAGGAAACTCAGTGCAAAGGCCCTGAGGCTGGAGCAGAGAGACCAGTGCAGCCCGAGTGAGTGAGCAGTGGGAAGAGTAGAGGAAAGAAAGTTGTAGAGCTGGTCACGGGTGAAACCAAACAGGACCTCAGAGGCTCGGGTAGGAGTTTTCACTTCTTTCCAAGTATCAGGGGAGGCCACTGGAGGATTTGAAGCAATGGTGTGACATCATCTCACTTACTTTTTGACATTCTGACATAGTGGGTGATGGGAGACCAAAGGGGACAAAAGGGTCAAAAGTAAAAGCAAAGAGACTGGAAGATTACAGCAGTCATCTAGGCAAGAATCAGGGTGACCTGGAGTTCGCTCACTGTGGGGATTCACACGCTCTTTCTTCCTACCAAGAGCCTCTTTGCCCTCCTCTTGAACAGATGTAGTTTTGTGATTTGCTTTGATTAATAGAACATGGCAGAAACAGGTCTATGCTGTTTCCCGACCTGTTTTTTAAAGAGTCTGGAAGCTTCCACGCCTCCTCTGAGGAAGTCTGGTGCCATGTAAAGATGTCCAGGCTGGACTGCTGAATGATGAGAAGCCTGCAGGGGGAGGGAGAGGCCATAAGCAAGAGTGCTGGTTGGGGTGGAGAAGCTTTCTTAGGCTCTGTCCCTGTCTAGCTGCTGGTTGAATACAGCTGAACAAGTGACTTTAGCTGGTGCCACTAACGCAGAAGAACTGCCCATCTGAGCCCTGCCTGAGTTTCTGATACACAAGTCTGTGAGCAACAGTTTGGCCCAGTTTTAAGCCATTTACTTGTGGGGTGGTTTATTAAGTATCCACAGATACCCCAAATTGTTGTTATCATTGTCATTACCCCTACCTTGCAGGTCAGGGCCTCATTTGGCTTATAAAGTTTTATTGAAATATATCCAAGCATATTTGATTTATATTGACTATGACTACTTTCACTCTACACAGCAGAGCTGAGTCATCACAACAGAGACAATTTCTAATGGTTGTGTATTATTTGACCCTTTACATACAGCAAAGTCTGCTGTTTCCCGTTACAGATGATGTCTCGTGGGATTGAATAATTGAGATCCCCCAGTCTGTTGGTAAAGACTAGGCCTAAAATCCAAGCCTATATGATGCCAAAGTGTTTTGCATTCTGTCACACTGACTTCAAAGATACAGACCTAGGGAAATAAGAAAACAAAAACAAAAACAAAAACTGTTATGTGCTAATGCTATGTATGGTTTGAATGTTAGTCCCTTCCAAAACTCATGTTAAAATTTGTTTGCTGTTAGGGTGGTGTTAAGAGGTGGGACCTTTGAGAGGTGATAAGGCCCTAGGGCTCTGCCCTCCTGGGGGGATTGATGCTGTCAAAGGGTGAGTTCTGCCCCATTTTGCTATGTTATGATGCATCAAGAAGACCCTTGCCAGATGGCAGTGGACTGACCTTGGACTTCCCAGCTTCCAACTGTAAGCCAATGAATTTCTATTCATTCCCAATTACCCATCAAAGGCATTATGTTACAGCAGCACAAGACAGTGTTTAGCCTTAAAGTTTAGTAGCATGATGTCACACTATCTTTTTTGGAAGGGAAAGGAGATTTGGTTTCTCTTCTTTTTCTCCTTTATTTTTTATGCTGCATTATGAAGCTATGTATACATGGCAATATTGTGTAGGGATGAGAGCCGTGGGTCTGGAGTTAGAGACCTAGCCCTGTCACCTTGAATCTGTATAAACCTGAGACAGTTATGCAATCCTTATGACATCATCTAAAACAGTGTTTCTCGATTTTTCATTATTGAAGCTTAGGAAACATTTTAGACATCTTTTTCATCATTGTCCCCTCCCTGTGAAATTTTACTACAATAGATACATACTGTATATCTACTTAAAAGAGTAAGGGTATTCACCTCTTTCCCCAAGAACCAGTTTTCACCCCCTTGGAAATGATGCGTGTACGTGTATTATCCATGTGGAGGATGCATGAGCTCCGAGATAATTGAAATTGTTGGAACCACTTGGTGCTTGGTTCCCAAAGTGCTAGATCTTGCCCACACTTGCATTTGTTCAGCTATTTAGGGAACTCACCTACTCTGAACAAGGCAGCATTCTAGAAGGCTGATAAGCATCACCTCATCCACATTCAGTGCCTCTGTGGGGCAGAATTCTTGCCATATCTTTCCTGAAGAGGGAAAAGAGGCCCAGAGAAGTAACTTGTCTAGGGTCACAATGCTAATTTAAAGTCAGTGACAGGATTGGGATCTGGGTTACTCTAACCTTAAAACCATCACTTTTTGTTTTTTTTTTTTGTAAATTAGAATGAAGTCATTTTATCACCAAGAAGTTGGAATGAGAATAAAATAAGGAAAATGTCCCACGATGGTAGTTACAGAATGTGTTGGTTAGCTATTCCAGGTACAAAGCCACCGTCAAAACTCAGTGCCTTGAAATATTTATTATTTTTTTATGATTCTGCAGGTTGGCTAGGGTCAGCTGGTCTAGACAGGGCTTGGCTGGTGGCGGCCTTGGCGAGACTCAGTCAACACACCTGTTGCCAGCAGGTGATCAGTCGATGTAGGCTTGGCCAGGTTGAGGGGACTGCTGGGAAGTTTTTCTCATCCTTCTGGCACAAAAGACCTCGACCACAGCTATTCTTTTCATAACAGAGGCAGAGACACAAGGGAGAAAGTGTAATTGGGTAAGCACTTTTCAAGGCTCCAGGTGCTTATCACAGCTAATTTCCCACAAAACCTTCACTCTTAACCAAGAGCAAAAAGCAATCTGAGAAGGCAGGATGTTTTTGAATCTGCTATTTGTGTTTTTTTTTCCCCAAAGTGGAACTTGTGCTGACTAGAGCAGTGGATCTCAGAGCATAACTCTTGGACCAGTGGCAGCAGCATCTCCTGAAACTAGTTACATGTGCAATTGTTTTGCCCCACCCCAGGCTTCTTGAATCAGAAATTCTGAAAGTGGGGCCCTGTATCAATTGGGGGGTTTTCTACCAACTCTCAGGTGATCCTGCTGCAGGCTAAATTTTGAGCATCAACGCTGTAGATAGAGGTTTTCTTTTGGAAAAGACTTCATATCTAGACGTGTTCTAGCCCAGGAGAAGGAGTTGGGGGAGTATGTTCTTGGTTGTTCTGAAATGCACCAGCAGCTGCTAGGGTGATTTAGCCATCTATCTTAACCGTTAGGACGAGTCTGCTTTCTCCATTAGAAAATCCCTTTCTGTTTCTTCCCTATGTCTCATCAACTCCCCTAAGCTGCTTTTCTTTGGCTATAAGCACTCTGGCTTCATTAGGACTTTTTACCACGATCTAAGTCACCTTTATAAATTGTGTCACTGTTTGGAACTTGTATTTCAAGTGTGCTGCCCTAACAGACCTGTCGTTATTTTCTTGGTCAGTCAAAGCTAGGTTTTTCTGTGGTAACAAATAACCTGAACATTTCAATGGCTTAACACAAGGATAGAACACTATGGCCCAGGGTCAAATTTGGCCCACTTCTTGTGCTTACAAATAAAGTTTTATTGAAACATGGCTACACACATATATTTACATGTCACCTAGGGCTACTTTATGTTACATATAAGCAGAGTTGAGCAAAGTTGGGCAAATGGCCTACATAATTGAAAGTATTTACTATCTGGCCCTTTAGAGAGAGAATTTGCTGACTTAAAATAACAATGGTTTATTATTCCCCTTTCAGGGGACTGTTGCATGTCATCTTCACTCAAGGACCCTGAATAATGGTGGCTCCACTCTCTGGAACTTTGAGGGTTATGGTGGTAGAGCAAAGGGAACCTGGAGAATCTCACATTGGGAATTAAGCCTTCCACTCAGAAATGACACTTGTTAATCCTCTTTTGTTTCATAGGAGAGTGCAAGTGATCTGCCTGTACCTGAGCTCAAGTGACTGGAAAAGTACCATCCCCCAGCGCCCAGGAGAAGAGTGAACATCACTAATGTAAGTGACAGTCATGGCTAGTGGGAAAGGCCAGGGTCAACGAGGCCTTCAGAAAAAGTGAAGGAGAGTTTTGAGCTCTAGAATTATTTTTTTGTAGGCTTCAAAGCTCACATCCTCTTCTCAGGATAGCCCTGCAAGGGAGAATTTCTAAAGAGTGAGAAAATTAGCATTTTTAGCTATCTTGCCATTCTATAGACAACTTGGTGATCTGGGTATACGTGATGCTATCAAATCATCATGACCATGTTGCAGGGACTTCCTTCTGTACTAAGGAAAATGAACTAATGATAATAGTTGCAGGAATATTTTCCTATCTGTAGTTATATATTTTGTTCTAAATACAAATTAGGAATCCTCTCTGATGATATGCAAATAAATGGAAAGATACAAATAAAACAAACTCTAAACGTCAGAGAAGCCAAATTACCAGTGGTACGTAAACATCAACGACGTGGGCCAGGCATTTGGATGCGGACATAGCTGAGAAGCAGAGAGGAGCTATGCAGCTGTGCAGGCCGTTGTGAGCGGTGGTAGATGGAGCTACCCAGGAATCCTCTCTGATGCTACGGAAAAATATGGAAGATACATTGTTCTTGCTAGGGTCAAAAAATTGAGCCCTTCCTTATCTCCCTCTACTTTCTCCAGATGCTCATAAGTATAAGTGGCAACTCCATTCCAAAACTGCTTGACAAAACACCTTGCAAAAGACCCCTAGATCAGGAAGCATAAAAGCCTGTGTTGGAACGAGGTCTTCTGATTACAGAGCCATATGTTTTACCGCAGCGTTCTGGTGATGCTCACGTGTGTGCGGTGATAGTTCCATGTGAAAGTGGGACCATCCCGTGCATGTGGTTTTAGGCGCATGATCCCTAAATGCTGTATCATTACAGGTCACCAGATACCCACCTCCGCCTTTATTCTTAATAGTTGCAAAATATGAATGTACTAAATTTATTTCATTTTACACTCTTATAGATCACATTGTGATACTTCATTTTTGGCACACGTCTTTAATCAATTACTTAGGGAGAGGTCCTAGAAGTGGAATTTCTGGGTCAAGGGTTCTAGCGTAGGGTCACTGTTTACAGCCCCGTGGCAAATTCACTTAGATATTGACTCCTTGTAAATGTACTGGTGTCCCATGGGATTGTGCAAAACCCAGAGTTCTGAGGCATTTTTTCATGGATTTTAAAATCCATAACTGCCAGTCTTCCAGAAAGTTTGTGCTAAAGGATGCTTTCATGAACAATACGCGAGAATGTATCTCTGCCCAAGAGGCAGTAATATCAATAATAGTATGAAGAAAAATTTCTGCCAGTTTAAAAAGTGGAAAAGGGATTTCATTGTTTTAATTTTGCATTTTAACCAAGTATTTTGCAACGTCCATCAGTGTGTCCTCGTGTTTTGTTACCCCAGAATGCTTCCTTTCTGTATTGTTCAATGATACTGCTGCTGACGTGTGTCCGGGTGAGAAAGCATGCCATGAGGGTTTATGCCGATCAGTGCTGAGATCAGACAGTGTCTGGCCTAATAGAACGTAGCTACATTGTGATATCTGCTTCTTTATTTAATGTGATTGATTTTGATGGATGTAGAATCAAGAAAATCTGGCCTCATATAGCTAAGTGGATGGAAAAGGGAAAAGTATTTTAATAACTCTTCAGATAATTATGGTTATTCTTTCATACTGTACCAAAATTTGACACGTGGTATTTCTTAAAGGTTAGTAAGATATGGAATATGAAACTATATCAGTGAAGTTTTGGTATTGCTACATTAAAATCTATTGGTCTATCTCACTCTTTGAACAGTTATTTTTATCACGCATGATTTTGCAGTGCTATTGCTCATCTGGAAAATATTGGTATTCTGAGAGATGTGTGAACTGAGTCAACATTTCACATAATTATTTGTTCAATGACATTTGTTAATATACTGCTGAGCTCATAAGAAAGTCATTAAGTGTTGAGAAGTTGTCACGTTCGTGAGGGCAGGTGCAAGTTTTCCAAAGTTTTTATTTTCTCTGGAAAGTTCCAATTTTTAAATTAGCAAAACAAATATTATCCTTTATTACCCTTGAAATGAGAAGCTTACTTTATTCATTTTTGAGAAAATGAATAAATGTCAAATCTAAGTAGTTATAGTTTGTTGGTTATTCTTTCAAGTAAAAATTATATTTCCTGAAAAAAAGTATCTAGTTCAGGTAGCAACTCAAGTGATCACACAAATACTTTCCACCAGTTTACTATAGTACTTTGGTAGGTAGCAAAAGTATTTTATATACCCTTCCTATTTTATTACACAATATTAGAAAGATATGTAGTCAAAGGCAGAGATTTAATAACATTAATAATATTTTTTACTGCTTCATAAAGGACTTTCTTCAATGAAACTGATATGTTTAAAAAATTGTGAGTCTATAACAGAGAAGAATGCCAAGACTAGCAGTACAGGTTAGAGACTCTGCTTTGACTTGTGCTGTGGCACCAGGGACTTTATCTGTCATTGTTTTTACACCATCGTTGAAAATACCACAGAGTACTACTCAATCATAAAAAAGATGAATCAATGCTTTTTGTGATAAACTGGATGAAACTAGAGACCATTCTCCTAAGTGAAGTATCTCAAAGAATGGAAAAATAAACACTACAGGTACTCACTATTAAATTGTAAATAACCAGTGAACACACATGCACAGAGAGAGGAAAACTTCAGTGGAAATTAACCAGGGGGCTGGGGGAGAGGGGAGGTGCAAACATCCACCTAATGGGTACAGTGAGATACTTGGTCATAGGTACAACCAGGACTCAAGCCTTACAAAAGCAATCCATGTAACCTAAAACATTTGTGTCCCATTCACATTTTAAAATTAAAAAGGAGACACACTCCCAAAATAAAGGAAAAAAACCCCAAATAAATGTATATATTTTGTTATGGTATGAAAAGTCTATGAAAACATAATGGTACAAATTTTTAATAGTCTTAGATTAATATCTTTACATTGTTAATGGCATTTTGAATATGCTACTATATATAATAAAGTGTTGACTCAATTCCCTGGGAAAAAAGAAACAAAATGTTAACATGATAACAAAAACCATATAACATGTATTTTTTATAATAAAAATAGTTTCGATGTTGAAGCCCCTCCGAGAGTGTTATGGGCATCCCCAGGAGTTCCCAAACCACTTATTCAAAGCTTCTGCTATCAATGATTTGGGTTAGGTGAAAATACCTTTTTACTACCTGAAACAACAGAAGTTGGGATATTGTGCTCAACAGCCTACAACAATAGTTATTTGGTTAACACTTAGGGATACATTTTTAAGTTCCTCAGGATCAGGAATCCTAGTTTTGAATCTTTCTACCTTAAACTTATGGTGTATAAAGAGAGATGAGAAACAGTGACTCAGTCTGCAAAGAGAAGGGGAGTGTGGAGGATCAAGTCAGGGCTTTCTTTCTAGGGCAGCTGGGAACAGTGTGTATGTGGAGAGTCTAAATCTTCCAAACTTTGGTGATGAACTGCAAAGAATTCTGGGTACACAGTGACTCTGTCCAAACCCTGCACTGAGAAATGTGACCCACCCTTCCAGCCTAAAGCCACCACGCTGGGATGACCCAGTCTTCTGCTGAGTTTCTGTCTAAAAAACCTCAGGCAATCCCCTAGATCACCGGGCAGGAGATGTGAATAGAACCTTCTCTAAAGAAGACAGATGAACGACTAACAAACATATGAAAAAATGCTCATTGTCCCTAATCATCAGAGAAATGCAAATCAAAACCACCCTAAAATACCACTTAACCCTAATGAGAATGGCACATATCACAAAGTCCCAAAGCTGCAGATGCTGGCAGGGTTGTGGAGAGAAAGGAATACTTTTACACTGCTGGTGGGACTGCAAGCTAATATAACCTTTTTGGACAGTAGTATGGTGAATCCTCAAAGAACTCAAATTAGACCTCCCATTTGATCCTGCAATCCTATTACTAGGCATCTACCCAAGAGAAAAAAAAAATCCTTTTGTCATAAGGAGATTTGCACTAAACTGTTTATTGCAGCTCAATTTACAATTGCCAAAATGTGGAAACAACCTAAATGCCCACCAATCCAGGAATGGATTACAAGCTGTGGTATGTGTATACCATGGAATACGATTCAGCCATTAAAAAAGATGGAGACCTCACATCTTTTGTATTAACCTGGCTGGAGGTGGAACACATTCTTAGTAAAGCATCACAAGAATGGAGAAGCAAGAATCCAATATCCCCAATACAAATATGAAGGCTGTAGATGCGCAAACACACGGTAGGGGGGTAGGGGAATGAGGTAGTGGGGAGGAGGGTGGAGGATGAGGGTCACGGTGTGTGGCAAAGCTCTTAGGGGCAGGACCCAATTATAAGAGAGACTTTACCAAACAAATGCAATCAGTTTAAAATAAAATATAA
>CAUYON010183138.1:0-18419 GCA_963573935.1 Arctocebus calabarensis | reverse complement strand
CAGCCCCATGAAATCACGAAGGTGGCAAGTCCCACAGAAATGTATTCCTCTCTTCCTTTTGTTCCTCCTCTTCTGAAAGCTTTCTCCCAAGCCTAAGTTGACTTAAACTTCTATTCCCTGGGCTGAAATAACACCTTTCATTGCCTCTGTTCATAGTAATTACCACAACACTAGTCACACTTTTGTCATGATGTTACATTGATCACTGAACTTAGATCTTTCAGAAAATGAAGTGTGCTTTACCCATCTTTATGTCTCTGTAGCTTAATGTGGAACTTGATACAGAATAGACATTCAATAAATGTCCCTTAAACTAAATGACAATAACATCATAGTTCTAAAAACAAGAGCACTTGCCCTGTGTACTAAAACTTAAATACGACCATAATTTTTAAAACAGTAAGCATTCTCAAAGGTTAAAAGATAGCATTAAACTGATATTTATAGTACTTGTGCTCATCTTTTTGTATTAATGATATATGTAGAGACAAGAAATTTACTGCTGTCCAGTTTTGGATAAGCCAGTCGATACCAAAATAAAATAGCTTTTAGCCAGTAAGAAAGCAAAGGCATTATATGAATATCTCTGCTCTTTTTTTCTCTGATTGGCAAATCGCCTTTCTAGAAATAATAGTGTTATTTACAATTTACATTTTAATAAATTGATGGAGGGCTCGGAAATCTCTTTCTTCTAGTCAGTAAATTGACAAGGGTAAACAACGTAATCTCTAGGCTCTCTTCTGGGGTAAACACTTAAAAAATAAAAATAAAATGCCCAGAAGTAATTTTTGGCAATATGTACAGTTTCACTATAACCATTGCCACAACCGGTCCTTCCTTTTCACACACACTTTCTTCATTTCCAAACATAATTTCACAAGAAATCAGTCATCATGTTAAAAGAATAAAAAGAAGGTACTCTAGGTAATTAATAGCTTTAAGAAGCAGAGTCATTGATCATTAATTGGAAAAGTTAATATTAGCTATTTGGCAAAAAGGAAAAATATCTTAGCTTTATAGCCAAAGTCAACTAATTTTTTTTAGAAGACTATCGACGTAATAATTTTAAGCTATTATATATTGAGGGCTTATGGTATACCAATTACAATGTGATGAAAAGTCTGTCTAAGTTTGTTTCAATTTACTATCCTTAAGAATAATTCTACTAAGCTTTGAGATCCGTTCGGGCATGCCCATGATTTTAGATCAAGAAGGTAAAGTTTACAGAAGGCAGGCACTTGCCAATCTCACCCTGCTAACAGGCTAACAAGTGGTGGAGCTAGAATTCAAATCCAGCCCTGACCAGCCTCCTCCTCCTCCTTCTTCCCTATGGGCCACATCTCAGAGTTCCACTTTGAATTAGTGTTACACGGTTTCTTCCTTCCTCCCTTTCCCATTACTTTCCACAACTCTTTCAACTCCATTTATCACTTCAGACTCAATACACAAATAAATACCAAATATAATCCTGTGTTATGACATAGGAAAGTGCTGTGACAGGAAAGCAAGCGAAGCCAGGGAGCAATTTAAACCTGGTGAGTAGGGGGTCTGTGTACGCAGGGCAAGAACGGGTCGACGGAGCTGGTGCGATGGAAACAGCGTGTTCCAAGAGCGTGAGAAATACACAATTTGGGATGCTGGAAAAGGAGCCGAAGATCTTCATGGCTGGATTGGAGACAGCTGAGAAAGAATAGCAGAGCAGTGGCAGCTAGATCATGAAGAACTCCAGATACTAAGGGCTTCTGATTTTATCGCTTTTCATCATAAAATATATTTATTATTGAAACTGAGTGATGTCAGTATTCATGACAAAGAGGTTGTAGAAGCCAAGGCTGCTTTGAAAAAATGTCTTATTTCGCTTGTGATCATAAACATTACCGTAATAAAAGAGGCATATTTTCCCTCCTTCGTGTCTTCTGCATTATCACCACGATAAGTTAAAATTAAACAACACTCGTGTGTTCAGCGAAGAGAAGCCTAAGCGAGAGAGCCAGTGCCAGGGCCCAGGCGGTCCGCCCAGAGCCCTGCGCTCCGGTTGCCTCAGCCCCACCTTCAAACCACCTCCGGGCCGTGTTAGCTGCGGGTTCACCGAATGATGGAGGTTGGTTAGTGAAAAAAGATTTTATATCCAGTAGAAGTTGAATAGAAAATAAAAAAGAGAAGACAGCCTTCTTAAATCATGCTCTTCAGTGTGTAATACAACTCCGCTTGGTTCACTCTCTGCTGCTGCTGCTTTTAATGGTCTTTGCTTTTTTATATACACTTTTTATTTATTTATTTATTTTTTGTAGAGACAGAGTCTCACTTTATCGCCTCGGGTAGAGTGCTGAGGCGTCACAGCTCACAGCAACCTACACCTCCTGGGCTTAGGCGATCCTCTTGCCTCGGCCTCCCGAGTAGCTGGGACTACAGGCGCCCTCCACAACGCCTGGCTATTTTTCTGTTTTGCAGTTCGGCCGAGGCCGGGTTTGAACTCGCCACCTTTGGTATATGGGGCCAGCGCCCTACTCGATGAGCCACAGGTGCTGCCCCTATATACACTTTTTAAATTTTGAATTAATGTTGGGGTACAAGTGATTAGGTTACCTTGTTTGCATTTGTTAGGTAAAGGCCAAGTTGAGCCGTTCACCCAGGAGGTGTGCCCGTCAAGAGACCAGTGTTCAAATGCATTATTTACTAACAGAAACAAAGGCTCACTTCCGAGAGTGCTGTCCAAGCAGGCTCGCTTGTCCACAGCTGGTTTTCTCAGCTCTCCTGAGCACGCTGCGCTTGGATGGGAGACACGGCCCACGTGCTGCCGGCCAGAAGGCGGGCGGGCTGAGAGCCTGCGGAGCTCTGGGTCCCCCTGAGAGTGTGGCCTGCAAGTCCACACAGACTGGATGGAATTCACAGGCTTGTACGCTGCTTCCTCCTCTGAGAAGCTTCCTGACCAGCACTCGGAGGCCGCAGCCCACCTGCTGCTGGTAGTGAAGCGCATCCCGCGTCTGTACCGCCCGGCGCTGCCCCCTAGCGGACCAGCCGGCGCTTTGCCACAGACCATCCTCCTCTCGGCGCCCCCTGTGCCCAGCGGCTCGCTGGCCGCAGCCCTCGCGGTCCAGTTCTGCGCCCTCTTCAGTCACACTGGATTTTCAGATTCTTCTCCGCGCGCTCCCATGCCGGCTGCTCGGGTGCTCTTGTTCTTTTTCCATCAGACACTGAGGCGCCACAGACAAAGACTCTCCCGAGACGTCAGAGAGAGGCGGAGGCTCCTTCCCTCCATCAGCCACCTCTGAACGCAGGTGGCTCTGCACCACCGAGCTCCACCCTGGCTCACCTGGAAGGCCACTCGGTGGCGTCAGGTGGCCCCGTCCACGGCTCCCGCTCCTGGACCTGCCGAAACCTGGAGCAGACCTAGGTGTGCACACACACATGCACGCACGCACACAGGTGTACACACACGCATACACACGCACTTGCACACATGCGTACACACTTTTTTGTACACACATGCACATATACGCACACACGTGTACACACACGCATACACACGCACTTGCACACATGTGTACACACTTTTTGTACACACATGCACGTATACGCACACACGTACACATGTACCCTCACACACATACGCACGTACACACATGTACACATGCACCCGCACACGCACACACATGCACGCCGGTCCCAGTCTTTTGTTGCACAGTGGGAAGCCTGGATGGATTTTCTATGTGTGATGGAAAACCGCAGCAAGTTTCTGAGTTGGGAAATGGCACGATCTGATTTATGCTTGAAAAGGGTGAGGTTGGCTGCTGAAGAGAACAAACTCAAATATGCAGTGCGACCTTTCAAGATGAGAAGGAGGGAAATACGATTTCCGAGTCGTTCCTCTCCCTCTGACTGTATGGACTATGCTTAGGAGAGAAATACATACCTCGCAAGTGAAATGGATGACATAAAAACAAAGACCCCACTATTTTAAGATAGGCCATGCATGAAATTTGTTTTAGAAAGTTTCTCGTGCAGGTATCAGGGAAAAAAATTCCAAAAATTTACTCACACATTATTTATAGTTGCTAAATTGTTAAGAGCAGAACTGGACTGTCTGGAGAAGGTCCCAGATAAATCATTTAAACAATGAATACAATTAAATAGAATATATGCTACAGAAATCCGTACATTCCAATTTAGGTTAATCATTAGTCCAGAATTTAAATACAGAAAATAGTTTCAATTTAATATAGGAAATTTTTCTACACAACTTATGACATCCATAAACTATATAATTCTAGCATGGAGTAGTGAAGTGTTCAAGTGCTCTAAAGGGCCACATGGGGTAAAATAAATAAAACATTTTGGCAGGATTTTGCAAAGGTTGAGTCTACTGCCATCAGGGTATCAAATCATTAACCTAAATGTCTATAAATCAGAGAAGCTCTCCACTTCCTATGTGGCTTCTTTCTAGAGAAATGTGTGAATAACAGAAAACTAGAAAAGGGAAAAAACATCATTCAAATCAAACCACTTAAAGATAACTGGGTATATCTCCTCCAGTCTAATATTTATGTCTGAAGTTTTGCCCTATACACACACACACACACACACGTGTGTGTGTGTCTCTAGGGGGCTCATAAAGTTCATGTGCACACTATTTTAACTTCACAGAAACTTGATAGACAGCCTGGAGATATATATATGTGTGTGTGTGTGTGTGTGTGTGTGTGTGTGTATATGTTATATATATTACGTAATATATAATATGTATATATGTATATGTATGCATATGTATATATATAATGTTTATATTTGTATATATATGTTTTTATATATAAACATAAATATATATATTTATAAATGTAATATATAAATATATATGTTTGTGTATATATGTTTCTAAAGTTTCAATAGTTTATTTCTAAAGTTATGCATTATAATATGTATATATAGTATAGGTATAGGTATGCACTATATATGATATATATAGTGCATTTCTAAAGTTATGCATAACTTTATACATAATACTATATAACATATATATAGTGCATAACTTTATAAATAAATATTAGACTGAGAATGGACACCCTGTATAATACTATGTATAAAAATGTATATATTTAACTCATAATTTTATATGTTATTCTTCGTAATTTCCTTAGGATTCATTCACACAATATTTTGAATAACTTGGCTATATGCATTTCATGTCATAAATAACAGGTTTATAAACGTGTTTCTGCATGGTGCTTCTACACATCCCAGATGACATTATTTGATTGGAATTCCAAAATTAGAATTATTATGCCAAACATTATAAAATACTGTGGTTCTCGAAAGGTCTTTGCGTATATGCTTTTTTTGTGAAGCAAAAACTGGTTCCAGACAAAGGAACAGAGAAGCTTGTGCAGATCAGACGGCCACTGGACGGCCCAGTGGCTCCCTGCATGCCTGTCTCTTTATATGCATTGCATGTATCATGTAGTTCAATCCTCAAAACAATCTTCTGATCTTGGCAATGTTATTACCTTCATTTTACAAATCAAAACTGAGACTCAGAAAGGTTACCTAACTTCCCCGGGTCATACTGTCAAGAAGGGTAGTGCTGGCATTTGAACCCAGTCTTCCTGCACCAAACCAGAGAATGACGGTCTCACCGCTATTCCAAAAAGGCCTGGCTATGATTTTGTATTTCCCCTCCACCTTCTAGGAAAAGACAATATGGGAAGAGGAATATGGGGACACAAAGTGGGGGTAACCCACGGTGGCCTTATGAGAACGACATTACATAACAGATCAAAAGGGGTTGGAGGGAATGCTTTGTTCCGCGGCTGCGTCTTTGAAATATGGGCCCTAACGGATTCATTGTACATACAGCTTTTAGCCTTTGGCTCTTTCTTGGCACATCTGCCAAAGCTCCTTTCTTAACCACTGACCTCCATTCTTGTGTTCCTTCAGGGCTAATGTCCTTAAATCAGGGAACACACTCAGCCTAGACTCTGGTCTGGAGACACTGACTTCAGCCCGTAGGGACACACAGACGATGAAAAGCAAACTCGACAACACTGTCCTTCAGAAATATTGTTGACATGGGCAAACCAACAGATGGAGTTGAGACCAAAAAGGTGGAGTGATCGTATAAATTATCTTTAATTTACATGAGGAAAGGATTTAAGCAATGGAATATTTCCCATTGTTTTATGGGAAAGGAAAAAACAGAAAGTGGTTTGGTGTGGGGGTGTGGGTGGGGGTCCTATACTTAGATTGAGAAGGAAAGGGTGAAAGACTCAAATAATTGCAGGTGAAGAATGGGGGAAATTGTTTCCTAAACATAGCTACAGTGCTGACTTCCGGGCCTGGAAAGAAACCCAAAGATAAGCCACTTCAATTAAAAATCTATCAAAGAAATCTCAAAACCAAGCCCAGCTCCAGTTCATTCAAGGAGGTATTGAAATATATATGAGGCCATTAAAATTTCCGTTTTTAATATTCTAAATGTACAGCTAAGGTTGAATTTTAGACTGGGAAATGGTTAATAATTAAGCAGAAAAACAATATGACATTCCAAAAAGTGGATACATTAAAAAAAAAAAAAACTCACGACTTAGGAAAGTGTTTTTCAAAGAGAACAATGACTCAATTAGAAAGGTTTAGAAGAGCACAGAAATGCAGAGGTAATCTACCAGGAGAAAAGTGACAGCAACCTTTTGTGCTCTCACTGCATCAAATGAATGCAGTGACGAATCTGGACTCTACAGGCAACTTGAAGAAGCCCCAGCCAAAGCTGGAACTTTTTGAGTGTCCATAAGAACAACAGCTGCTATGAATCAAAGCATTTGGAACAGACTTTCAAAATACTTGCAGATAAAAATGATCCAAATAATTGGTTACTGCAGCGTGCACCAGAGAGCCGCTCATTATTTTTGAAGTTGAAAAATAAAGGAAACGATCAAGCCTTTACCTAACCTTCCCTGGAAAGCTGTATCACTGGGTCACCAGACAGTAAACAGAGCAAGTGTCTCTTTAAAGAACCTTTCTGCATCTTGGTGATTGTGTGTTGAGCTATGATAAACATTCTAGTGCAAATGTCCATTACATCTACCTGGAAGGATTTGGAGAACATCCTCCTAAGGAAAGTATCACAAGAATAGAAAAGCAAGCAACCAGTGCACTCAGCGCTAATGTGAAACTAGCACATGAGCAACTACATACTCACACAAGAAATAAACACAACCGCATTCAAGTGGAGCGGAGGGGGAGGAAGGCGGAGGTGAGCTAACAGGTGCTATGTAGGAGTATATGCCAAACCTCCTGGGTGAAGGGCTTAACGACAACTTAGACTTTACCTAACAAATGCAAACAATGTAACCGGATCGTTCATACTCATACATTACTCTGAAGTTTCTTAAAAAAAACTATTCTATTATAAATAAAAAGAATGAAGGAATCACCATTTTACAGCATTTAGTGAATTAACAGACCTCCACAATCGCTGCAAATATGGGACAACTATTGTTTCCTGTGGTCTTGTAGAGTTGACTCTGAAGTGACTCCAGCAGAATTGAAACCTATGTCAGATCTGTCCTCTGCCTTTAATTTACAGCCATCGAGAGGACACAGGGGCACATAAAGTGCGCACCGGGGATGCGGACAGCAAAGCCCGGTCTGCGGAAAATTATATAGGACAAACAACTTCCTCCATGAAATAACTGAGAAAGAAATTTTTTAAAAAACAAAAGGGAAAAGCAATAGTCTAAAAAGCTTTGAAAAGACATATGACCCAATCCCTGGGCAGTAACGTCATTTGAATCTTCAAATATAAAAAACAAAATATAAACAAAAAATGGCATGTATGAGATAATTGGGAATTTGAATCCTGTATATTTGATGTTACTGAGGGAATGTTAATTTCTAGGTGATTGTGTTTAAAAATATTGTTTTAAAAGATAATAGCAAAGTAATTTCAATAAATTGATAGGAGATTTGCTTCAAAATAGTATGAAAGGTTGGATGTGGACATGAATGAAATAGGCTGGGCTGTGAGCAAATAATTGTTGATGCAGGGCAAAGGGCATGAGCGATTCTTTGCATTCTTGTTTATGTATATTAGAAATTCTTCCCAAGAAGTAGAGAAGAATTTTTTTCCCCTTTTTAAAGCAAGGACTAAACCTTCTGTATTTTGGTTTCCTCAGTGTGTACTATAAACCCTTCAAGTGGCACATGTTTAAGATTTTTTGCTGAATAACAAACTTTCAGAGAGGAAACCATTCAGATTAAATTTCCTCCTTTAAAAAACAGAGGAAATGGTATTTACCGCTTACTTTCCAGAATCATTGTGTGAGTTAAAAGACAAGCAATGGGGGAGTATTTTGTAAATGTGGACAGCCTTACGACGAAAAGAACCAGAACTAGAAACCAGCAAGCACATGTTCCACATCTGTCTTCTGACCTTGAACTGTTCCCATCGTTGAGCTAATAAATTCATTTACAGATCCCAGCACATCCGTTTTCCCTTTAGGGACAAAGTACCAAATGGTACTGTAATTGCCAAGGGAAAATTATTACTCTCTTCTGAATTATTCCCATCATAAATCCGAAACCAGTCAAACAGGCTGTGTCACAAAAAACGACAGGGTTGCTGTACAGTGACAAGAATCCCACACCCAAGTGCCCATAAATCCGTGAGTATCGCAACCCTCCAAAGTCATTCTGCATCACGTGTCTAAATCAGAGCTGGGAAGCCAGGCTGGCAGCGTGTTGGCCAACACACGGAGACAATGAAAACGAGGTGATTTACTCAGCCATCAGTTAGGGAAATATCCCATCATCTGTCTCGCGTAGATTGGGACAACATGGGGAAAGCATTCGGTGTGCCTGCCTTTAAACATTTTCTGTTGCATCAAAGGAAGAAAGAAGGCTTTTTTCATTTAGTAATGATAACGGACAATCTTCCCTATATCTTTTACATTCAATTATGGCTGCTAAAAGAGATTACAGCATGTTGAAGAAACTATTTCAACCAATAGTGAAAGAAGGAAAAAAGCCAGAGGACACAGCTTCGGTGAGCCCCAGGAATTGTCTCCTTCTCTAATCTCGGCGGAATATTCATTTTTACTTACGGAGAAAGGAAATACTTAATCTAATTCTTTATGATTGAAAGTGATACTTTTCTGACGGTAAGAATATTATGGTCTATTCCAAATTAGTGTTAAAAGCCACCCGATGCCGTGCAGATGAAATGTGGAAAGTAAAAATGCTTTTTTATTGCCAGTGAGATAGAAAAAGAACTTAACTACATAATTCACTGCATAGGAAAAAGTTTAATATTGTCAAAAAGACAGCTGTGCCCCCTTGACATCACCCTTGGGGCAGAAGCCACATTACATAGGTTTTTGGCACTTTGCTCTCCCTCATAAGGACCCTAAATGACAACCTAGAGAAATAAAGGACAAAGCTAAACAAATGTACGAAGTCACCGAGAGGACAAAGTAAATGGTGGTATTGAAATAATGCTAACAACCTGTTTAAAAATCTGCATCTCCACAAAGTTTTGGATTTACATGAGGAAAATTTTCATTCATCAAATTAAAATACATGAAAGCATTTTGAAATCACTAACAACTATATATAATTGGTACTTTTTGTTCTTTGTGACAATAACTTGTAAACAGTTTATGAAACCTACAGGTACAGAGGTTACCTGGAGATACAGAGTATTTGTTTCTACAGACTAACTGTCTCTCAATTATATCACATCTCCCAATTATAGTGGCAACTTCCAGCACCACAAAATTCAAAATATGCTATTTGTATAAAATATTTCATTATTCTTGGATCCCCAGTTCAGAAATATGACTGCAACTTCCAGCACCACAAAATTCAAAATATGCTATTTATACAAAATATTTCATTATTCTCGGATCCGCAGCTCAGAAATATGACTGTAACTTCTTGATTTTCTTTAATGCTGATACTGCTCAAATAAAACTTAGGAAAATTAAGGGCAATGATGTTCTAACTCCTTAATGATGAATTAACAATTAGAAGACATTAATGGTGTAGATTTACCATGTTCTAACAGTGACATTCATTAATTTTAATAGCAATCTCATAGTTAAGTCTTTGCTTACTGTCTGAAAATTTACCCCTCATTACCACTCATAAAAGTAATTTTCTAAAGTTGAAGCCTCAATGAAATACAAAATAATAACAAAAATGCTAGTTAATTCAGAATGAGGATGGACAGTATATTTGTACTATACCAAAACATGAGCATAAAAGCAAAATATCTCTTTTTACAAGAATTATATTAGTTTAACAATATCATATTTTGCCAAAATGATCATATGTACTTCAATGATTATTGAAATTTAAATAGAAATATAGTTGAAAGAATTAGAAATTTCTCTTTAGCAAAACCTACTGATACAGGAGGAATATCCTGGAATCTTAATTTAATGAGAATCATTATTACGTAATATATAATGATAACATGAGGATAATTTTCCTAAGAATTAAATATTTAATTTTGAGGAGTGGACATTTGGGAGAAAAGACAACAGAATGATAAAAATCATTTAAAAATTAATAGTTTAAGAAAATGGATACATTCCACATGACTTAACTTCCTAAGAAAATTTATACTTGTTACTTGTTTTATTCAATGGGAACTTCATCTCAATTAAACCATTTCAAGAGAATATTTTCCCTAAACCTTATTCTGTAGTTTAATCTGTATTTTCTGAATCCTGCTCAGACAGACAAGGACGTGAGCACACTTACACTTTATACAACCTCCAGACTTTTATTGTTGAATTATTTCTAACATGTCCTGGTTTAAAGATTTATTATAACTTCTATTTTGTAGCCTTAATTTCTCTGTTTCTTATCTTTGGTCCCATGTTGATTCAGGACTCACCATCATCCTTTTTGCAGTGAAGAGATAACTTGATTACAGACAAGGCTTTGTATACTCCACCCACTGGATTATTGTTGCTTATAGAAATCTGAGCTAGGCTGAATTTTCTATTTGCTACATAACTTACTTTATTTAATCCTTAAAGTCCAGTGTATTCATCCAGATATGTCCCGATGTTAATCCCTCTGTGTAAGCTATCTTCCTAAAACACTGGATGTTTTCAATCTCCACACTTACACTTCTGTCCTGTAAGAAAGAAAGCTCCTCTTCCTGTAGCCGTGAATGTCTTTCCTTTCCGATAAACATCAACTGCGCACAGATGTGGCAATGCACGACACACGGACACCTCCACACACAAGGCTGGATGGCTCTTGTTCCATTACGGTTTCATCGTTTTTCCCATTTCATTTATCTCAACTCTCTCAAGCTTCTTCTCTATTTGCCTGCCGTGTTTCCCCATGTTTGCGGCTGTGGACTGTTTCTGACAAGCCTGCTCTCATCACAGCAATGACCCACCACGTTCCCGCCTTCTTTATGAGTTTGTTTGTTGTCTTCAAACTCTTACCTCCAAGAAGCCACGTTTCTTTAATGCTCTGAATGACATAGATGGGTATATTTGGACATGTCCTTGCTATTATTGCTGTTCTGTTGTTATTGTGATTCCTAACTATTTTTCCTGTGATATATTTCCACAGTGCTGAGGCTTTTGGTCTGGATTGTGTTTAAATATCACTCACATTTAAAGGGGGGGGGTCACAGCCAGTAGCAGCAGTCCTCCATGGATGGCGGCTGAAGAGCACCGTGGTATGGAGATTGGAGCATTTAGGGCTGTTACTTCAGACCTGGTTCTAATCAAATCAGTGGTTCCATCTGTTTAGGGGCATATCTCCGCTCCAGAGTCCCATTTCAGAACACGCTGGAAAGCTGTGTGACTCACAGTTCAGCCCCGTATATTGCAAGTTCTCATTGCAGTGATTTAGAATTTAACTGTTTTTTCCAGCTGTCTCTATTAATGGTTGCCAAGCCAACTGCCATATATATTCCTTCCCCAGCCCTCTGGTTCTGCGCCCTGTTTTGTCTGACAAAGGATTTGCACAACTTCTCTTTCAGGCCTGAGTTTGTCTCCCAGCCTCCCCCTGGAGAAAGAGCGATCCCATAACCTACGGCATGTCCAGATCTCGCTACTAAACAAGGCCACCTATTCAGGGAGGTGGCTCTCATCTTCTGCAGATTTCCATGTCTCACAGAGGATTTGCAAATTTTTTCTTCTACTCTCACATCTACTGTTTTGTGCTTTGTTCCCTAATTCACTGTATTCATCATTCTTGGGATTTGGAGTTGTGTCTGTCTCTGTATTTCACACACACAAACACACACACACAAATGGACTTTTCCCCTCTGTGCTTTTTACTTTTTCCTTTTCTCTTCTTCTATGTTGCTGTGATTAAAAGTTGGTGTTGGGAAGTGAGGGAAACATATATTTCATTTCTTTCAACTGAATGCCCGTAAAGAACAAAGCAGAACAAACAAACATGGTCCTGCTTATCTGGGTTTGGAGACGGTTGTGTTGACACTGACGGTCTCACGGACTCCTCCTAACTATCGGTAATCTCTAGAGAATTCAGCTCATTCTTCACCAAAGCAAACTTTTACAAAGTTTTTTGTAAAAAACTCCTAAGGACACACAACCAGATTTTATTTACTTGAATCCATTAAAATTAGGTGCTACCATGGTTAACCGCACCTCAGAGATATGGTGAGTGTGGTTATAGACCCCTGGAATAAAGTAATTATTGCAGTAAAAGAAGTCTCACATTTGTTTATGTTTCCCCATATACATAAAAGGTATGTTTATACCGGCCTACAATTTATTAAGTATGGGCATATAATAGTATTATGTCTAAAAAATGTGCATACTTTAATTTTAAAATGATCTATTGCTTAAAAATTCTAAGCATCATCTGAGCCTGATACATGGTGAAGGGTCTTTCCTCAGGGTTGATGGCTGCCAACTGATCAGCGTGGTAGTTGAAGAAAGTTGAGGTGCTGTGGTAATTTCTTAAAATAACAATGCAGTTCGCCACATCAACAGACTCTTCCTATATGAAATATTTCTCTGTAGCATATGATATGGCTTGATAGCATTTTACCTGCATTAGAACTTTTTTTTTTCAAAATAGGAATTGATTCTCTCGAACCCTGTGGCTGCTTTGTCAAGTACATTATTAATGTTTTAATTTCTTGTCCATCCAACAAAGTTCACAGCATCTTCATTCCACCTCCAGATTCCACCTCCAGCTCCTGCTTTATTTGCTCTTCCATAGGGAACAATTCCTCATCCATTCACGTCTGATCATGAGGTCGCAGCAATTCAGCCTCATCTCCAGGTTCTACTTCTGATTCTAGCTCTCTTGCTATTCCTACCACGGCTGCAGAGACTTGAGCCCTTGAAAGTCATCTATGAGAGCTGAGGTCAACTTCTGCCAAACTCTTGTTAATCGTGACATTTTGAACTTCTCCTATGATTCAGATATGTTTGTAGTAGGATTAAGAATGATGAATACTTCCCAAAAGATTCACAATTTACTTTGCCCAGATCCATCAGAGGAATCACTGTCTTTGGCACTTATACCCTTATGAAATACATTTCTTAGATAATAAGACTTGGAAGTCAAAATTACTCCTAGATTTATGGACTGCAGAATGAACACTATATTAACAGGCATGAAAACATCATTAATCCCCTTGTAAATCTCCATCAGAACTCCTGGGTGAACACTGGAATGAATAGTAGTATTTTTAAAGAAATATTTTTTCTGTTCAGTAGATTTCAACAACGTGCTTAAAATACTCAGTAAACCATGCTGTAAACAGACATACTGACATATCTAGGATTCGTTGTTTCATTTATAGAGCACAGGCAGAGTAGATTGTTTAGTCTCGGGGAATAAGTGGGGGGAGAGAGAGACAGAGGAGACTTTGGAATTGCTCCTTTGTGGAGTAGTCAAAACACCCAATTACTGATGAAATTTGCCATCTTACAGGGGATGGTTCATGGTTCCCAAAACCATTGCAATAGTAAAATATCAAAGATCACTCACTGATCACAGATCGACATAACATATGCTGATACTGAAAAAAAAAATGGTGATATTATGAGAATTACCAAAATGGGACACGAAAACATGAAGTGAGCACATGATGCAGGAGAAATAGCACCAGGAGACTTGCTAAACACAAGGTTGCCACAAATCTTCAATATCTGTTAAATACAAAAACTTGAAATGCATTAATACCAAATAATTTATAATTTATTTCTACCACAGTAGAGCGGACCAAGGTGAAGGGAGCCTCTTCCAGACTAGCATATTATGACCTATTGTGTGTTTTGTCTACATCCTACCTAATCCCTTCTGTCCAACTGTAATGGACACAACCTCAAGTTGTCCTAGGGCTTCCTTGTTAAAAATAACAACCCTGGGTCTTGGAGGAGGTCAGCTTGACAGTCACTTTTTCAAATAGGTAATAGAATTCAGAGGCAGAGCCTGAGTCTGGATCTCCTGTTGACATCTGATTCCCTCAAGATAATCCCCTATGTGTCAAAGAAATATAGACGTTCTGAGAACCAAGACCCCAAATAATTACAGTAGAAGCTACTCATATATAAAATTGCCTGGTATAAAACAAAAATATCAAGTTTTCAGAGAGTTCCAGTGCTAAAAATGGTATTATCTTGGACTGAAGGAATATGTGACTGTTCAATGAAAGTTTTAATCTAAGAACATATTGATGAACTTTTTGACTTTTGGTTTTCATCTTAATTCATCTTTCTCTAGTATATATTCTTTCTTAGCTACCCTGGGGTTAAAAAAATCATTAGAATCTAGATTAATCCTTCTAGTACACAACATGCAATTTTAAATGTGATGGTTAACATTTTGTTAAATGGGTAAAGGGGAGGCAGTCATCTCTGTGTAAATATGGCCCAATACAAAACACATTTTGTTTTAATCCTAGTTATTAGAAATACACACATTTCATTCATTAATTAAGCAAATGTTTATGAAGAATCCACTGTAATATTGTCTTAATCTAGATATATACTACACAATTTCATAGAATATCCTTAATGTCTTAGGATTTAGAAAGTTATTTTAATTTCACAATTATATGATGTAGGATTTTATTTAATGTATCACATTGGTCTAATGTACTTAATGTTTATCTAAGTGTTGAATGGATTAAGAACACACATGGATTAAAAGGAAGTGATCCTCTCTGTATGACACATACAGGCCGGCGATTTCCTAATGCTCCAAGGAAGAGGTGTCCATTGAGAATTCAGGATGCTCTTTGAAAAACGTCTAGAAGGGGGAATCGAGGAACATTATACAAATGATATGACAACATCTGTATCCAGCATAGCTGGGGAGCTAATTTTGAGTACTTTAGCGGAGGTTAGACTTTCAGGACAATTTTCAGAGATTGCAGAGTGAAGGTTGCACGTGTGGAGAAGGAAAACATGAGAAAGTGAGCGGGAGGAAGGCACTTTGCCAAATTTAAGTCTTTAAAAAAGGGAAGTTTTCACTGTTACGAAAGTATATTCTGAATTTTGCAGTAAGAAGCATGCTCACATTTCAAGTCTTCCGACAGACAGAGGACACACACATTTTGGCTATACTTAGTGGGAGTGACCTGCCAGAAGAGAAAGGTTGTTTTAAAATGTTCCTTTTGCCAAGCAGCTTCATGTTTTAGGTGATCCAGTTATAAACCAAATTTCTCCTAATGACATCAGTGAGAGGGCACTGTCAGAAGAAAAACCTGTCTCTCTGGAGAACACGCATGTCTCTCGGTGTCCGCTGCAAGCAAACACCTGTCTCTCTGGAGAACACACGTGTCTCTCGGTGTCCGCTGCCGTGTGGGACTCACTGGTGATGTTGGGTACAGACGTCTCTCTCCTGTAATCCTCACTACACTGGAAATAGTTTAGGGTTTCTCAGTGTAGGATTCATGGTCAGAATGTTACAGAGTATGCATTTGGGGGCAACCATTAGCAGTTTTTCTGATTCTTTTTATATTTATAGGATCAGTCGGTAGTGATTTGTACTTTGATTAGGAAAAGCAAGGGAAGGATATAAATATTCTAATATAGAAATTATATGTAAGACTTTTTCATGACTTTTAAAATAGGGGAATTATACCGAGGCTTTTTTTAATGGCACTTATGGGCTACACTATTTCTCTTTATATGTTCTATAACTGAAGATATAAAAGGAAAGAAAAATTGTTGTAATCTCCTTTTTCCTTAAAATGCAGTAGTCTTAAAAACACCATTTACCTCAAAATGTTTTATTAACTTAAAACTAGAAATATTCTATTTCATGTAATAATTATTAATCAAATAAATTTTTAAATGATATCCAATATTCCAATGTAAGAGTAGGTATACCATAAATATCTTAAACATTCTCAAGTTATTAGAAGTTTACAATATTTCCAAACTTATGAATAATTGTATTTAAGAATATTTTTATGCATGCAGTTTTTTGTTATTTATTTATTTATTAAATATGGAACACTTCACAAATTTGCGTATCATCCTTGTGCAGGGGCCTTGCTAATCTTCTCTGTATCGTTCCAACTTTAGTATATGTGCTTCTGAAACAAGCGCATGTTATTTATTAATTGTGTGTGAAGATGTATCTTTGGGACTTTGTTGAGTCCACAATTGTCAGTATGTTTAAAACTATTGAAACAGATTATCAATTTGTCATTAAAGATGGATCAATAACTCTCAAGCATCAGAGTGTTCTCCAGGATGACTAATTTTAAAGCTGATGTCATCTATTGCACTTTTCATATTATTCTATACCCCACATAAAAATTAACTAAGTATTGGTTATAGACTTA
The DNA here is from genome assembly GCA_963573935.1 of Arctocebus calabarensis. NCBI lineage: Eukaryota > Metazoa > Chordata > Mammalia > Primates > Lorisidae > Arctocebus > Arctocebus calabarensis. Next base: position 1,618 of record CAUYON010183138.1, on the reverse strand, counting down.
CACAAAAGGGTTAAAATGATTAATCTTCTCTCAGAAAACATAGAAGACAAACATGGTAATGCTGGGTTTGGTATAAATAAGTAGGACATGAAAAGCGCAAATTAGAGAAGAAAATATTGATAAAATGAACCTTACAGAGATTACAAACTCTTAATCTTAGACAAGAAAACTAAAAGGCAAGCTGAAAATTGAGAGAAAGTTTTGCAAAATGTGTAAATAATGAATGGGCGTCTGTCAGAATATTTTCAAATCTCTTACGTCTCAATAAGACAATCCAACTCTTTTAAAGTGTACAAAGGATTTGGGTACATAATATCACAAAAGAAGATATACTCTCAGCAAATAAGCACATGAAAATATTCTCAATACTCCTGATCATCAGAGAAATGCAAATTGGATCTATCACAAGATACTCTACACCCAATATGATGGCCGGTGTCACAAAGAATGACAACATTAAGTGTTGATAAGAAATGACACAATTAGGACTGTCATAAGTTGCTTACTGGAAGGTAAAAAGGTAAAGCCACTTTTTACAACAATCTGATGGAGTTTATAAAGCAAATTTACCATATAACCCAGCAATCTACTCCTATGCATTTACAAAGAAAAAAGAAAATACATATAGACACAAAAATACACCTTCAAAGGTTCACAGCAGCATCATCCATAATAGTCTAAAACAGGAAGAAAACCCAATACCCATCAATGGTGAATGGATAAACAAATTGTAACATATCCATATTATCCAACTAGATAGCATATTAATACATGCAACAATTTAGATGAATCTCAAAACCAGGGGTGTCCAACCTTTTTTTCTTTTCTGCTGCACATTGGAAGAACAGAGTTGTCGTGGGCCACACAGTAAATAACACAACCCTGATGAGCCAAAAAAAGGTCAGTGCACACTTTTTAACAATGTCTGACACCGGAGATAAGCAAAAAAAAAAAAAAAAACAGTCCTCACCAAATCAGCCTGGGGCCCAGAGGCTGCAGGTAGGATACCCCTGCTCGAAATCATCCGCTAAGTGAGCGCATGGAAAGCGAAAGTGCTCAACTCTGCAAACCCATTTATGCAAAACTGGGGAAAAGGCAAAACAATAATGAGAGCCATTGATTCAGAGGTTGCCTGGGGTCAGGATGAGAGGAGAGACTGCAGATGAGCAGGAGGAATCCTTTTAGGGTGAGGGAATTGTTATACATCTTAATGGTGGTGTCTGTTACATAATTACATACAAATCAAATTGTGTTATATGTAAGTAGAATCTGAATAAGGAAATTGATTTAAAGAACCTTAGGAATAGATTGTGAAGACAAAAAGCAACAAAACATAAAATGGTACTAAAAATACTTGCGACCCAAGAGATGAACCCAGCTACTTACCGTTATTTGATCTTTGACAAGTCAATTAAAAACATTCAATGGGGGAAAGATTCCCTATTTAACAAATGGTGCTGGGTGAACTGGCTGGCGACCTGTAGAAAACTGAAAATGGACCCATACCTTTCACCATTAACCAAGATAGACTCTCACTGGATTAAAGATTTAAACTTAAGACATGAAACTATAAAAATACTAGAAGAAAGTGCAAGGGAAACCCTTGAAGGAATCAGCC
>CAUYON010183137.1:0-28435 GCA_963573935.1 Arctocebus calabarensis | reverse complement strand
GTAAAATATTTTGAATGGATGGGGGGTGTGTGACATGTAAGACAGGCAGTCAAGCTTAGGAAGAAATGTTGATCATTTAAAAGCAGGGTTTTTTTTGTTTTTGTTTTTGTTTTTTTTTACCGTTCATGATATTTTCTCGTTTACTATATGAAAACATTTTTGATCCGTATTTAGAAGTTTTCTCTTGACCTTTCAAATATGTACCACACATGTGATCTGTGGCTCAAGTGGCTAAGGCGCCAGCCACATGCACCTGAGCTGGTGGGTTCGAATCCAGCCTGGGCCCACCAAACAACAATGACGTCTGCAACCAAATAAAAATACATTAACTGTTTTCAATTTGGAAAATGTATGTCCATTGGCTTGACAGCTCCCCGATAATTATAGACTTTCCTAGCAAGAGTGGTGATATTAACAAATGTGACTTGTTAATATTTTAGAACTTAATGTACCATCATTTAGAAGATCTGCATAATTTAGTGAACTAATATTTTACATGTGACCAATGCATCATGTTACAAAATCATGTTTGGATAAAATATCCATTTAAAATGTAAGATAGACTAATCAATTTTGTGTAACCAAGTATAATAAATGTATTGCTGTAGTTTCACAATCCATATTTCAATGAAACTCTAAAAAAATATTTATTAACTTCTTACTCTAGTATCAAAAAATAATAGGGAGGGGCAGAGCAAAATGGCCAAATAGAGTCCTCCAGTGATTGTCTCTCCTCAGGAATACCAAATGCAACCATTATCCATGCAAGCAAACAGCTTCAGAAGAACCAAAAGTCAGGTGAGTGTTCATGCTCACTGCTGGGTATATACCCAAAGGAGGAGAGTAATCAAAAAGTGTTCATACCCCACTTTAACATCATATCAAGGAAAGAGGCACTGAAAAGATAGTCTGAACATTGTCTACTCCACCTCAGCCCCATCACCTGGGTGTGCTGCACCAGCAAACTGGGGGAGGGATAGTGGAGTGATTGTGGGAGTTCACACTGATAATCAGGATTGCCCTGAGGAACAGCACAGGGCAGAATTCTGCTGGTACCCACAGAGGGAGTGTTTAGACCAGCCTAGCCAGAGGGAAATCCTCCACCCAGAAACTCAAGTATCAGGTAGCCCCAACACTAGCTGACAATAAGCAGCCTGGGGCCTGGGTTAATAAGGCAGTCAGCAGCAAAGGCTGCAGTCCTTACACACTTTCTGCAGTTGTGCTGGCTCACAACCAGTGGATTAGGGCTGCACATGACCCCATGAGACACCAGTGGTGGCAGGTACTGGCCTACCTGCCATAACAAAAGCTAGAGAGGATGTAGACAAAGGGGAAGCTTTGTACACTGTTGGTTGGAAAGTAAACTAGTGCAACCACTGTGGCAAATAGTATATGGGTTTCTCATTCAAACTAAAAATAGAACTATCATAAGACCCAGCAATTCCACTGCTGGGTATATACCCAAAGGAGGAGAGTAATCAAAAAGAGATCTGCGACCCTATATTTATTTCAGCACTCTTCACAATGGACAAGATTTGGAAACCACCTAAGTGTCTATCAACAGATGAATTGATAAAAAAATTGTGGTAGAAACCTATACACAATGGAGTATTAGATAGCCACACAAGGAATGAAATCCTAGCATTCGCAACAACATGGGTGGAATTGGAGAACATTATATTACGTGAAATAAGCCAACCACAGAAAGACCCAAATCTCGCATTTTCTCGCTCCTATGTGGGAGCTAAATGTTAGCAACCACTGCGCCTATGGAGTTAGACAAACAGTAGAATGATGATTAGCTGAAGCTGGGAATGGTAGCAAAGGGTGGAAACGAAGTGGGAATGGTTACTGGAGGCAAAAATATAAGATAGATACAATGACTAATATTTGGTGGCACGACATAGTCACTGTAATGAACTATGAGATAGGCCAGCGTTTTTCAACCTCTTTCATCTCGCAGCACACTTGAACCTATAGTTAAACTTCCACAGCACACTTAAATTATGATCAGAAAAAAAGAATATACTTAACTATGCTTTGAAAATCTTTCAAAAATAATTTTATTAATGATTTTTACAAATTTTTGTCGCACATCTAGGATCTTCTCACAACCCACTGATTGAAAATCACTGAGTTAAGGCACATTTTAAAATTACTTAAAGAGTGGAACTGGAATGTTCTTAACACAAACAAATGATGGTAGTTGTTGGATACCCCAATTACCCTGATTTAATTTAATTCATGTTTCATGCCTGTATTAAAATGTCACATGTACTCTATAAAAATATACAACTATTCTGTACCCAGAATAATTTAAAAATAAGTATAAAAGTGATGCACCAAGAGCAAAAAAGAACAATGTCCAGAATAATCTAAAATGGCTATGAAATACTTTTCCCTTTTCCAACTACATTTATGAGTCAGACTAGAATTTTTTCATATACTTTACATAAAGTAATACATGGCACTTGACTTACTTGAGAAGTAGTTATGAGAATTTAGCTGTCTTCTATTAAAGAGATCTACAAATCTAAAAAGCAATGCTAATCTTCCCACTGTTTTATTTTGTGAAATACAGTTCTTAAAGCAAGATATGTTATTTATGTTAAAATGTAAAAATTTTAATATTGTTGCATACATATTAATAAAAATTTCCTAATTTTCTCTATTTTATCTTAAAGTATTATAAATATTGGTAGATATTTACATAAGCAAATCATTTTACGGTTTTTTTTTAAGAGTACAAAGTGGCTGTAAAACAAAATTGAGAATAACTGCCTAAGCGAAGACAAAGGAGAAAGTTCTCAAATATTTGTAGACTATGCCTTTTCAATGGGACTCAGATATCTTCCTAGGTGAAGCAAGTGAGGAGATTTTAAGGGTATCAGGATGTCAAGGAGATACCCAGGATTCCTACTTTCATTGCACCACAATGTATTCACAGTAGCCAAAATGTGGAAGCAGTCACTCAGTGACTTATGAATGAGTAAAGAATATATAGCACAGACATGCACACAATGGGATATTATTTATCCTTAAAAACAAACAAACAAAAAGGAAATTCTGCCATCAGTCAACATGGACAAACCTGGAGGGTATTATGCTAAGGGCAAAAAGCCAGCCACACAAAGACAAATACTGCATTGTATTCCTGATCTCAGCACATGTCTTGATTGCTTCCACTTTTCGACTATTACTAATAAAGCTGCTGTAAGCATTCATGCACACAAATTTTCATTTCTTGAGAAAAATGCTAGGAGTAAATTTTGGAGTCCTGTGGGGATTACATGGCTAAATTTAACAAAAACCGCCAAATGGTTGTCCAGAGGTTGTGTACCGTTGTGTATTTCCATATGCAAAGCACGAGTGACTCAGTCCCTTTCTTTTACCACCAACATTTGATGTCCTTGTGTTTTACTTTAGCTTGTCTGATAAGTAGAGACAACCCACTGTGGTTTTAATTGCAATTCACTGATGGCTAATAATATTGACCATCTTCCCAAGGGCTCATTTGACATCTGCGAGTCTTCTCCATCTCCCTGCCTTTTGCACATGTTCTAATTGGATTGCTTGGTTACTGTTAAAATTTTTGACAGTTCCTTTGTATATTCTAAATACTGGTCCATTGTCAGACAAGTGGTTTGTAAATATCTTTTTTCTCACTCTGTAGGTTAACTTTCTATCCTTACAATAGAGAATTTCAAAGGGCCAAAGTCATTAATTTTGATGAAATCCAATTTATTAATTTTTCTGTGTCTAGAATGTGCTTTTGCTCTCAAGTTCCTAGCCCTAGAACCCGAAGAAGTTACTCCTATGCTTTTTTTCTATAATTTTATATTTTCACATTTTAAATTTTAGTCTTTGATGCATTTTTGGTTTTGTTTGCTTTTCCTGTAACATATGAGATTTAGGTTGAAGTTCTTTTTTTTTTTGCCTCTGGATTTTCAGTGGTTCCACCACTATTGAATCACTTATTCTTCTTTGTCAAAAAAAAAAATTGAATATGTTCACATGGTTACTTCTATTTCCCTGACCTATGTGTATCTCACTGCTGACATCACACTGTCTTAATCACTGTAGCTACAGGATAATTATTAAAAATAAGTAGATTGGGGTGGCGCCTGTGGCTCAGTGAGTAGGGCACTGGCCCCATATGCTGGAGGTGGCGAGTTCAAGCCCAGCCCCAGCCAAAAAACTGCAAAAAAAAAAAAAAAAAAGTAGATTGAACATTCTCACTTTATTCCTTTCCAAAATTATTTTAATTCAGTTGCTTTGCCTTTGCAGCTATATTTCAAAATAATTGTGGCCAAATCTAGAAAAAAAAACTTGTTGAGATTTTAACAGGAATTATGTTAAACCTATATATCAATTTAGAGAAAACTGACATCTTTCTGTGCTTTCTTAGTCTTCTAATCCATGAATATAATATATCTCCTCATTTATTAAGAGCTTCTTTTATACCTTTCATTAGTATTGAGCAGTTTTCAGCATACAAGTTGTTTATAAGCATACAAATCTCATGTTTTCTGAGACTTGCAGCTAAGTATTTCATTATGTTCAAATGATTTTAAAGGGTATTGTATGTTAAGCTTTGGTGTTTTTATATGTTCACTGTAAGAACATAGAAACACAATTGATTTTTTATGTTTATATTATATAGTGTGATTTTATTAAAGTCACTTAATAGTTCTAGAAGTATTTGTGTAGGTTCTTTGGGGTTTTTTTTGCAAACAGAATGTCATCTGTGAATAGGGACCGTTTTACTAGATTCTTTCTTTTTTTTTAGAGACAGAGTCTCACGCTGTTGCCCTGGGTAGAGTGCTGTCACATCACAGCACACAGCAACCTCCAACTCTTGGACTTAAGCAATTCTCTTGCTTCAGCCCCCCAAATAGCTGAGACCACAGTGCCCACCACAATGCCCAGCTGTTTTTTGTTGCAGTATGGCCAGGGCTGGGTTTGAACCTGCCACCCTCAGTATAGGGGGCCAACACCCTTCTCACTGAGCCACACGTTCCATCTATTTACTAGATTCTTTCTATGTACTGTATCTCCCTTTTCTTGCCTATTGCACTGACTGGAACTTGCAGCACCATATTGAATGAGAATGGGAGTTTCCTAATTTTAAGAGGAAAACATTCAGTCATGTACATTAAGTGTAATGTTAGTATAGGTTTTTTTGTAGATGCTTTTTATCAAATTGAGCATGTTCTATTATTATTTGTGTGAGAGCTTGCATTTTAAGTGTTGAATTTTGTCCGATGCTTTTTCTGCATTAGTTGATTGAATCATGAGATTTTTTTTCTTTTTTAAGCTTCTTTTTTAATATAGTGTATTAAACTGATTGATTTTCAAAATATTAAACAAGCTTACATCACTGGAATAAATACCACTTGGTAATGTTGTATAATTCTTTTAATATATTGCTGAAATCTATTTGTTATTATTTTATTAAGGATTATTATGTTTACATATATGAGAGATATTGGCTTGAAACTAATTCTTTGTAACTTGTCCAATTTTGGCCAATTCTAGCTCATAAAATGAAATAGGATATACTTTCCTTTTTTCCTATTTTCTAAAAGAGACTGTAAAATTGGTGATAATTCTTTAAAAGTTTCGCAGAATTCTCTCATGAATCCATCTTGACTTGGAGGTTCCTTATTTTGGGTGTGGGGGCTTCTAGCTTAATTCAATTTCCTTAATGTTATAGAGATACTTCAATCATTTTTTATTACGGTGATTTTTGAGGAAATAGTCCATTTTATACAGATAGCCAAATGTAGTTTTAGAGTCATTCCTATAATTTCCTGTTTTTTCTTTTTGTTCCTTTAATGTCAAAAGCTCTGATAGTGACACTCGTGTGTAATCCCTGATATTGGTACTCTGTATCTTTTCTTTTGGTTTGTCAGTCTTCCTAGAGGTTTGAAAATGTTATGAAACTTTTCAAAGAAGCTTCTTCTCTTTGTTTCATTGACGTTCTCTATTGTGTTTCTGTTTCCCATTTCATTGATTTCTGCTTTTTACTGCTGCCTTTTTTGTGCTTGCCTTAAGTTTATTGTGCTTTTTTTTCTGGGTTCTCGAGATAAGAGCATAGTTAATGAATTATAGACTTTTCCTTTTTCCTAATGGGCACAGTTAGTGCTATAAAGTTATGTCGCAACACTGCTTTAGCTGTGCTCTACAAGTTTTGATATGTTGTATTTTTATCTTCATTGGGTTTGATGTTTCCCCTCAAGCTTTTTTGTGGATTATTTAGGAGTGTGTTTTTGAGTTTCTGTGTGTCTGAAGATTTTTCCTGTTATTGTTCCACCGCTATAATAATTTCTACTGGCTGGAAAACACACTGTATAATTTCAATCTTATACATTTATTGGACATTGTTTTATGGCCCATGATATATTCTATCTCAGTATATATTCAGTAGGTTCTTGAAAATAGTATGTATTCTACTCTAATTGAGCAGAATGTTCTAGAAATGTTGAAGTACACATCCTGTTGGTTGATGGCTTTGGTATAATTTAAAAAGTTATCTGGCCTTTGTCCCAATTTCTTGACACAGAACTTTAAAAACCCTTGGAATTTTATTTCTTCTATTTTACCTATTTTACCAATTTATACTCTTTTCCTAAAGGAGAAATGTAATTCACATATCATAAAATTCAGCTTTTATAAATGTACACTTCAGTGGTTTTAATACATTCACAAGACTGTGCAAATATCATTAGTATTTAATTGCACAACATTTTCTTCACCCCAAACAGATACTCCACACACTTCAACCGTCAGTCCCTTTGTTCCCGTCCCCTTGCAGCCATTCACCTAGTCTCTGTCCCTCTGCATTTGTCTGTTATGAACTTTCATAGAAACAAAATCACACAATATGTAGTCTTCATATTTGGCTTTCTCACCTTCTGTACTGCTTTAAATTTTTACCCATGCTGTAGTGTACATCATAGTTTACATTTATTTTCATGGTTAAATGGTATGCCACTATGGATATTTCACATTTTTGTTTATGCAGTCACCAGTTGGTGGGTATCCAGGTTGTTTTCACTTTTTCAGCTTGATGGTGATAATAAAACCACCATTAGATCCAGTTTTGAACTAACTGATATCCCAATCCTCCAGTCCTCTGGTATAAACAAAAGTATTAGTCTGTGCTGCAAAGCTTGATTAAAATGCCTAATAAAGAACATATTCAGCTGTAAATAATACTCTTTTTTTTGTTGTTTTTTGCAATTTTTGGCCAGGGCTGGGTTTGAACCCACCACCTCTGGTATATGGGGCTGGCACCCTATTCCTTTGAGCCACAGATGCCACCCCTCAAATAATGCTCTATTCCTATCCGTGGAATTGGCATATGAGATCCGACAACTTGCATCAGTGCACTTATATTGGCAGCACTGTACACACAGCTCGGTAAGGTTTCATGATCTTGGTGTATCAGTGTGCCATAGCTGTGTTTAGGTGGACAAGTGATGGTGTTGTGCTAAGTGGTGTTCATTATTGTTGTTGTATCTCCATCATGAGAATGTAGGAGCTTGAATTAGAAAAATGGAAACACATTAAATTTCTTGTTAAAGTTGGCAAGAGGGAGATCAGGGACATGTTTGTACAATTTATAGGGATAATGCCATGAAGAAAATGACAGTGTGCAAATGAATTAAACGTTTTTCTGAGGGGAGAGATAATGTCACCGAGGAAGAGAAGTCAGGTGGCCAATAATGAGCAGAAAGGACAAAACATTGCAAAAATTTGTCCAATTGTGCATCAAAATTATCAGCTGACTGTGAGAAGCATAGCAGAGCAAGCAAACACTGATAGAGAAACAGGGAAATCTTAATTGAACATCTTGGCATAAGAAAGAGGTATGCAAAATGGTCCCAAAGGAGCTCACAGATGAACAAAAAAATAAAGGAAAGTCCAAATTTGCCAAGAACTTTAGAAAGTCAAGATAATGTTTTGGGGCACATTATAGCTGGTTATGCAACATGAGTGTACTAATACAACCCTGAAATAAAGTGCCCCCAGGACATTAGCCAGTTCTCCACAACCAAAAATTCCATCAGTCCAAATCCAGTGCCAAACCTAACTAACCTTTTTTGATATACAAGGGATTATTTATTATGAATTTGTACCAAATGGACCCACATTTAACCAAATTTACTATTGGGAAGTGCTGAAAAGGCTGTGTGAAAAACTTAGACATAAATGACCTGACCTTTTCTCCAGCAACTCATGGCTCTTACATCACAGCCAACACACCAGCTCACACGACACTGTCAGTGAGAGAGCTCCTAGCCAATGAACAAATAACTGTATTGGAACCCTCTCTACTCATCTGGTCTCATCCCCAGTGATATTTTACTTTACCCAAAGAGGAAGAAAATATTGAAAGGAAGACATTTTGATGAAATTCAGGACATCAAGAGTAATACAATGACAGCTTTGATGGCCATTCCAGAACAAAAGTTCCAAAATTGCTTTGAAGGGTGGACTAGTTGCTGGCACTAGCATATACCTTCCCAAGGAGAGTACTTTGAAGGTGACCATAGTGCTATTTAGCAATGAGGTGTGCAGAAGTTTTTCTAGGATGAGTTTGTGAACTGAATTGTCAGACCTCACATGCACCTGCTCATAGTCAGTGGAGTGGGAAAATGGCAGAATATTCTACAAGGACAGGGCCTGTACCAGAGGGCTTACGCAATGGTGGACCCTGGAACAAGAGAGAAATATCTACAGCCTGAATTCTTGCCAGGCCCCCTAGAGAAAAAATGCACAGCCGTAGATGTATAATGACTTCTTTCCCCATATCACCAATCAGACTTGGCACTGCTCCTCCTACAAGTAGGAACTTCAGAAAGGATAGAAGTTCTTTTATGGCACAGAAAAAAGCAAGACAACAGAAAACACAGGAGTCTTCATCATATCTTCCAGGGTCTGTCCGTGTAGAAAAATTTCTTTTCATTACTCTGACCAGTATATACCCAAATTTAGTGTTCTGTTATTTTCCTCCAACATTTATTGCATCAACATTTTCTATGGTGCTGCTTAGTCTTCAAAACTATTGTTTTATTACCTAGGTAATAGTCCATTAAATAGATGCGGCATATTTTAATTAAATATTCCCTTTTAGCTGAACATTTCAATTATTTTCTATTTTCAACTTGATAATAATCTTCTTGAATATAGCTCTGTCCCATCTCTTAATTTTTTCTGATACATTTCCATAAGTGAGATTACTAATTTCTTTTTCAGCACTTAATGTGTAATGCCAATTTGTTATCCAACAGCACTGCTGCCTGCAATGAGTGAATTTACAATATGACTCGTATTGTAGCTTAACTCACTTGTGTTAATTTAATCAGTTTGTTTTCCTATTTAAAATCCCAGATTTTATTACTTAGCATTAATATTTTATTTTTACAAAAGGAATTTCATGTTTTTGTCAGGAACACACATGTTCCTTGACCTACGATGGAATTACATAAACCCATTGTAAGTTGAGAATATTCTAAGTTAAAAATGCGTGGAAGATTGGAAGCTTCAGCTCGCCTCCATTGCCCAGCATTGCAGGATAACTATGATTTCTAACAAGTGGGTATTGCTTGTGAATCATTGCAAAGCTGAAAAGTTGTAAGTCAAACCACTGAAAGTTGTGGATCAGATGAAATATATACATATGCATTTCTTAAGGGTCTGGATTTTTGGCACTTTCTAAATTTGCAAGGCAGTAAATTGTCTTCACTCAGAAGGATGATTCTGAATCCTTCCTCTTAAAATTTTGAATTTTCACTTGTTAATACAATCATTGAATAGCTACAGCTGGCTAATAGTCTACTGGCTAAGAGACAGCTTAGGGTCTAGTAAGAGAGGGCAACACACACACCCACCTCCCACCAGGACCATGTGCCAGTTCTTTCAGTGCCATGGTGCTGGTTTTGTTCTCAAGCTTTTCTTGTGGTCAAGTTACTACTCAGCCATTCATGACAGCAACTTGTTTCTAGGCACAGGAAGCCACTGCCCAACACAAAGGAAACAGGAGATGAATTCCTATGGGACATACCAGACTTTGGCCTTAACACCAAATGCTAGAGGGCTATGACTTTGAAAGTATTTTTAAATGAGTGGAGACCTTTTTTTTTTTTTTTTCTCAAAGTGAGACAGAGTCACTTTGTCACCCTCGGTAGAGTGCTGTGGCATTACAGCTCACAGCAACTTCCAGCTCTTGGGAATGAGTGGAGACCTTTTAATTCCTTTCATTACCTAGCAAATACTCGACACTCTTCCTTTCTGCCATTCCTCTCTCCTCAATGGGTAGATGAACAAAGCTCCAGATCAGAGCACTTCTCATAACAGTTTATAGAGTTGGATGGAGCTGGGGACCGAAGGTCAAGGTAAGAAACTTTCCAGGCAGGGAGAATTGCCTAGTGCTCTCAACATGCTCAGGAGGCCACTACTCCCTTTGCTCCATCATCACAGCCCAATAGACTCTTTCAATTTGAGGACATGCTTCTTGCTTATTTAGGGCACCAAAATTTCCAATTGAACCCTGTAAATGAGTAAAAAGTATCTTACAGCTGGCGCCTATGGCTCAAAGGAATAGGGCACCGGCCCCATATGCGGGAGGTGGTGGGTTCAAACCCAGCCCGGGCCAAAAACTGCAAAAAAAAAAAAAAGAAAGAAAAAGAAAAGAAAAGAAAAAAAGTATCTTAGGCAAGGGCCTGGGTCTATCTATAAGTCTTTCAGTTGTCCCCCTGTCTGGCTCTACTGTTTTGGTACAGGTAGAACTAAAGTTGGATGTTAATACCACCACAAAATCAAAGATGGCAATCTCTGCATTTGCTCAACTTGACCTTCACATTTTTCATCAGGGCCTTTGCATCCCAGCTCTAACATGTCACTGGGTTGTTTCCTCTCTGATTATCAGGTACTTTCCTATGTAAAACATTAGAATATTTTCTAATTCCTGGCACAAAAATATATCTCCTAGAATTATTTAGTTGATGTTTAGAGATTGTGTGCTTGTTAGGATGGCATTTTACTTCTTTTCCAACACAAACTACCATATTTCGGGCACTGTCTGCCTGAATTAATATAGAGACAAAAAAATTATTCCATTCTAGTTTGATAAAGTTCACATTACATGCCTTATGTACCTATATATTAACTTTGTCTGATTCATAAAATAAGCTTTTCCGTGAATTTAAATGGAGATTTTAATATTTATGAAATATCAGTACATACCAAGAAGGTGAATTTGGAATTTTATATTGCTAGAGCTAATAATCTGTGTTACCAAATTTAAAATGAAAGGATTTTGTTATAACTATGCTAAAGTGTGTCCTATATTGCTTTGTGGTCCTTTCAGGATCTGGCACAAGGCCAGACATATGGTAGGCACTTAATTGATACTTTCTTATAGACCCACAGAGGTAGGTAATCAATATAAAGTTGAATTGTTATTAATAAAATTGTTTTAGCTATCTTTTGTTCACATTGCTATTAAAGTAAAAACTATATAAAACAGTAGTGGAACATCTTGAGTCAAGGTTCTGACTTTCTCCCTTGAGGATTTACCAGGCAATAGCTGTGGAAGATGGGTCTAGTGACCATCGAGCTCTCTTGTCCCTCCACTTCACCTTTTTACATGGACTGACAAGTGCATGGGGTCAGTCTGCAGCCACTCATGCTTTGGCTCATAAATTCCTCTACAGCACAGCTTAGTCTCTACCTTTGTTCTGATGCCTCGAGAGCCTTATTTTTGGACTATCTACATGGATTTTTGTAGAAATTCTTAAAATACAAGTAATTCACACACATACACCCCCACACAGATACATATGCACACCGCTAGCATTTATTATCATATCTGCTTTGTGTGGGATCCTTCCCATCTCTCTGAAAGAGTGGGTATTTGTAATAGCAAAACAACACTGCCATTTGAACCTGAGAAGATACCCAGAAGATGTATTATTCTATAAATCCTCTGTCCCTTGGTTATATAACTGGCTGTTCTCTCCTGTGCCTCCTAGTGACAATAACCAATGTTGCCATGGCAATAACCAACCTCCCTCGCTCTCTGCTGCATGACACCCAGCCAGTTGCTGGCTACCCTTTCTTGCTTATTAAAAATCAGAGGGGCACTTTGGTTAAACACCCAGGGATTATTTTTGAGTCTTTCAACTAACCCAGTCAAATAAATTGGTTGAGGTTGTTTATAACACTGCCTTTTTTCTTAATGCTCAAGTCTAATCTGTCACCAAAATCAATCTTAACTGATATTCTTTTCTCCTAAATACATCTCAAATCATCTACTTTTCTCCACTTTCTCTGCCCCTACTTTCATCTAAGTCACTGGAGCATTTCAATACTTCCAAATATGCACTGCCCACCACCCCTGCCACCCATTCCTGCCATCTCTGCTAGTCCCAGGCCTCTGTGCCCTCGGGTAAGTCTGTCACTCTCGCTTTGTGCTTCTTGGCATCGTGGGGAGGGTCACCCTTGCAGACTGTGATAACTCAGGTATGTGTGGGCAGCTTCCTGCTGGCTCTGCCAGCCAGAGACATTGGCAGAGGATGAGAGCATGGTATCAGGGGAAAGTCAGCTATTCCTATCTGCCCCCGCCGCCCCCAACACTGGGCAGGATTTCGAGCACTGTCTGCCTCTCTTCCCTGACACAGTGCCCACCTTGTATGATTCCAGCTTCGGTTAGTAGACTCTGGACCTTGGTGCCACTTTGCCACCTCCTCCCTGTACCCCTCCAGCCTCGCATGTTAGGAACATTCAGCTGTCGTTAGCTCTGGTTGACATCACGTTGATTTTTAATCTACTTCATCAACTAGGTAACCAAGTCCCTGAATTTCATTTAGTTCCCAGAATTAAATACTGTGACTCTGTTCTGTACTCTTCTGAACTGGCACTGCCTTTTCTACTCTAATTATTTCTCTATACTGCAGCAAAAGAAAGACTTTCAAGACTGAAATCTGGTCCAGTGGCCTCCTCCTTAAAACCTTTGATGCCCTTCCATTTCTCTGAGAGACAAACATTCTTAACATCAACCTGCACTGGCATGTCCCCAACTTTTTCAGGAAGCACATCCTTCATGCTCAGTCTTTCTTGGTGCTCTAGTCACCCTGGCTTCTCTTAGTTCCCCGGATGTTACACACACACTCCTGCAACAAGTATTTGCAAATGCTCTTCCCTCTATTTAAAAGCTCTTCCCTTACACCGCAGGCTTTTTCCTTCAGATTTCAGCTCTATTCTTTCTTCCTCAGGAAACTCTTCTTCCTGATATGCTCCCAAATGATCTTCCACTTCTTTTTAAAGCACTTACCAATGTTGTAGCTTTATATTTATTTCTATGATTTTTTAAAATAAATCTGTATTTTTTTTTTTTATTTTCATGTAGAAAATCAATCCTCTATACTTGAGACAGAAGTCTATCCCAGTATTTCTGGTACATGAGCCATCCATTGGACTTTTTCTAGGGCCAGGCATTTTTATTTATTTCTGAAATAAATTTCAGATTATGGGGGTACATATGTTTTGGTTACATAGTTGCTTGTGTGAAGTTAAAGGCGTAGTCAGAGGTGTGTCCTCCTCCCAGAAAGTGTGCACTACACCCGTGCAGTGTACCCACTGGGTGGCCACTTACCCATTCTCCTCCTCTCCTCCCTTCTTGAATTTCATTGAGTTTTGCTTCCATACAAGCTTAGACGTGTTGATCAACTAGTTCCAAGAAAAGGTTAAACAACCCCGTTAAAAATTGGGCGAGAGGCATGAACATAAAGTTTTCTTAAGAAAATAGACTAATGGCCAACAAACACATGAAAAAATGCTCATCATCGCTAATCGTCAGGGAAATGCAACTCAAAACCACATTCAGATATCACCCAGCCCCAGTGAGAATGGCTCACATCAGAAAGTCCCAAAGCAACAGATGCTGGGATGAATGTGGAGAGAAAGGAGCACTCACACCCTGTTGGTGGACTGCAGACTACTACAACCGCTATGGGAAATAGTGTGCAAATTCCTCAAAGATCTAAAAATAGACCTACCTTGGGATTCTATGGTCCCACTACTAGGTGATTACCCAAAGGAAAAAAAGACATTTTATTATAAAGACACTTGCACTCAAATGCTTATGTTTATATATTAGATGAATTTCTATCTCTCCCACTAGATCTAGAATATAGAAGAACAGGGATTTTTTTACCTGATTATTGAATCTGTAATACTCAGCACAGTACCTGAGCCACTGGCATATTGCCAACTGTTTGGCTGCAAAAATTGCCCCATTATTGAGTGAAAAAAGAGGAGGGCATATTAGGAAGGAAAGTAGAAAGCAGGAGAGAAAGGAAAGGAGAGAGGCAGGAAAGAAAAAAGGGGGAAAGGGCAAGAAACAAAAAAAAAAATTAGAGGAAGGAGGAAATGTCATAGAGACGATTGTTTTTATATTTATGATTTTACCCAGATATGTTCATGGAATCTCACTGTCCAACAGGGGCTGTGCGAATCTTTCTGCTGAACTCTGCAGAACTGAGGCTGGATGCCCTTATACATGGTACCTATGTACTTACGGTAAGAAGGGGGAATGTTTTGTAAGATGCTAACTTGGCAATGTTAGCCAATGCTGTAATGGGCTCAGAATCATCTCTGTCTAGCATGAAGTAATCTTCCAATTATAACAATTGTTACTTTAGCTAAAAATATATCATGGAGTAGGATCAATATAGAATTATGTATTATTTTATCAAGCACATAAAGTCAAAACATAAACTGACATGGACTTGAGTGTCTTGACTAGGTCAGATTCTAAGGATTAAAAACAAGGTGAAAGAGCAAGAGGCTCAACAGATTCTTCCTCTGGGACAGAGGCTGAGGCCCAAATTCACGTTCTTAGTTTTGGTCTCACTTCCTAGTTTATAATTAGGGCATAGTGCAATGCCTGTGCGTTAGTGCCTAATCTGCACACACTACAGATTAAATATTTTAACCAAATCATAGGTTAAAACTTAATTCCCAGTGTGACAGTATTTGGAAGTGGGGCCTTTGGAAATTGATTAGGCCAGGAGTACAGACCCTCCTCCAACAGGATTAGTGCCCTTACAAAAGAATCATCAGGAAAATTTCTTTCTCCTTCCATCACACGAGGTTATAGCAAGACAGCTATCTATGAACCAGAAAGTGTGCACTCAACAAACACCAATCTTCCAGTGTCTTTTTTGGATTTCCCAGACAGCAGAACTGTGAGAAATAAATTTCTGTTGTTCATAAGCCACCCAGGTTATGGCATTTTGTTAGATCTGTCTGAACAGACTAAGATGCTTGGCAATCTGATTTCTACCTTAGACATCCAGCCCAGACCAGGAACACTGCAGCATCCTTTTCTGGTGTCATTTTGTTAATTCTCCAGACGCAACAACAGAGTAGAAGACAGATTAGAACCAGAACATTCATCATATCCCAGAATCAAGTGGATATTCCCAGACTGGAACTGTTGGTGGGAGAAATCAGATGCTCGACTTCAAGAACACTGGGGTCCAGTCCTGCTCTCCTACTTTTTAAAACCAGTTCTAACTCTAGTGATATATGACAACAAAGCTATTATTATCACGATTAGCTCCTAAGTATTTTTTGCAAGAGCTAAGACTATAAACCTTCTGCTGAGACTGAGTAGAGACACTGTGTGGAAGGAAAAATCAAGAACAGCATAAAAAAAAGTGACTATGAATTATTTACTACCCCACATAGACCACTCATGATTGTTTACCACATAGATTATCTTTGGCCACTTTTTGGAATGCGATGACTGTTGGGATCATCTGTATTAGATTAGATAAACATCAGGGATGGAGACAAAAATATGAAAATAGTGTTAAGGTGAAAGTCTCTAGTGAAGTTTTGTTGTTGTTGTCTGTTGTGTACAACTCCTGAGTAAAGATATCAGTGTTTGCCTCATTTGCGATTACAAGGATTTTCCGCAGTGCACGTCTTTCCTTTGATAGTCTTAGCCATTCATCAATGATGCTGATGGCCAAAACTCCCTGTTGAGTACAAACCTTTTGGATCATTGTGTATTTAAAATAAAATTGCATTTAGATTTCTATCCCAAGGAAGTCATACTTTAGGTACGGCTAGGTCTCTTTTTCCTTGCAGACTTAATATGACGTAAGGTTATTGTACCTAAATCGGGGAAAGCAGAAGGGCTTCAAACTATATTCGATGAATTTCCACATACTATTCTATAGTGTTTATAATTTGATACTCAGCAGGGGATAACAAAGTCTCCTTTTAATTGGGGCTTTGGCTAATACTACCAACTGTGTTTGTTTCAGCTGGATATTTTAGAGAAACAATTTTTGCAAAAGGTACTTTTGCCACGACTTTTCTAGGGTGAAGGAAATTAATCTCAGCACTTGTCTCTATTTGGCAGTGAGGGTAGCGCCCAAGACTAAGACTGACTGACCTGGATTTGAATCCCAGGTTTAGCTCTTGTCTGTAGTGTCATTTTGGGTAATTGTTCGAACTCCTAGTGCCTCAGTTTCCTCATACCCAAAGCAAAGACAAGGATAGAACTATTATGAGGATTGAAGGTATATTTATGTGAAAGGCTTACCACAATGCTTGACACATAAGAAATGTGATACATTTTAGCTATATCTTTTCATTCGTATTTTTGTTCTTATATGTCTACTTATTTTGCATAGATTTTATTAGGAAAAGTGTCTCCATATCCAATGAAAGCTCTCCTTCAAATACTAGGCATTGAGTCAAAATTGAGCTCTCTATAACAATTAACTAAATGAGTAATTACTTCATTAATCAAATACACATAGTCTAATAATGAATAAATTATAATTCTCATTCTACAAATACAGATATCAAATTTCCAGGAAGTCATGTGCTTTAAACCAAGGTGTTGAAATTCAGGTTCTTTCCAATCCCCTACAGGATTTGATCTGTACAAGAACTTCCAGGAATAACTTAGTTTTCTTTCTCACTCTTTCTTATCCACCCGAGGCAAACTCCTTCACCTTCCCCTCACCAAGCCACGTGTTTTTTCCCTACTGCCTTTCTTCTGACTCCTCATTGCCTATCTCTTTAGTTCCAAACAATTTTGTTCAACTCAATTATAGTCAGAGAAACTTCCCTCATGACACTTGGTAGAAGGATATAAATGTATAAAGACATAGTCCAGGTTTTAAAACTTTCAAAATTATAAAATTACACCAATGATGATGCCCAATTATTAAATAGAAAGCCACTAGAAGTACAAGAAATGTCTTATCAGGTCACAAAAAAATTAAAGAGGATCCATTTTGTTGGAGGATTTAGAAACAACTCAAGGAAAGAGACTTGAAGGATGACCATGGCTTCATCATGAAAAGGTGGGAACAACATGAGTAAAGATACACCAGGAATGTCAAGAGTAATTTGGGGGAGTACCGGATGCTTTGATTGCCTTAGGTAATCAAAATATGCAGAGGCCATAGCAAAGGGTGAGAGCAGGATTGGAACCTTTTTATGAAAAGGCTAGATTTGAAAGGTAATAATGAGGCTTTTAAGGCACGATAGCAGTGTTTTTTATTGTATTTTTATATCTTGCCATGTATTCTGTGGGCTACATTCAAATTCTAGAATCCCCAGACTTGAAATTTAGCAACACTAAATTTAAGGATCAGAGGTAGTTAACTCAGGTTAAAATACAGATATTAAGGTCATTATTGAAAGGCTTCATCCTTGGATGTTAAAGTTCATACCTGTGTGTTCAGACCTGCATATAGTTGCACAGTCTCATTACAAGTCCTAAGACATGTCAGAAAAAATAATTCACATCCTCTTGCCTACTAAAATCAGAGACAGGAATTCAGGTGTTTGGTTCAATTCACTTGATAAAGAGTTGGGGAATTTTTGCCATTTAAAAAATGGAGCTGTGAGGAAGAAGAGACTTGTTCTGTGTTATGTGTTAAAACATTAAGAGATGATAAAATGCATTTTTTTAAAATCATTGACTGAGAATTTTATGAGGAGTCTCAGAAGGGAAATTGAGCTGCGGGGAGAAAAGTGAATCATTTATAAACAATTGCGTTGCAAAAACATAAATTTGCCAACTGCATTCGCTGAGGTGCTGCCAATGGTAACAATTTCTTCCTTCTTTGCCTTGCCTGCCTGCATTCTCGCTTTCCAGTTATTAATCTGAAACCTATTTTCCTTCTTGACTTTTTCCCCTTGACAATATAAACAAGGATCAGCAACTGGATTAGTCTTTCTATCAATCAAGATTTGACTTTTTAGATCCTCTCTATGGCATATATTTTATTTATTTCATTGATTGTTATGTTCACTGTGGTTTTCCTTGTATGTTGTTTAGATTTAGCTCGCTATTCTTTAAAAAGAAATTCTTAAGATAGACCCATAGCACTTTGATTTTCGACCTCACTTCTAATACATAAATTTAAAGATAAAAATTTCTTATGTATTCACAGCTGCATACTATAGGTTTTGAAATGCATTGAATCAATGAAATATATTCTATAATTTCTATCTTTATTTCATTGATGAGCCATTTAGAAGCTCATTCATTAATTTCAAAAATGTGATAATTTTGTTGTAGCTTTCAAGAAATCATGAATTTTAGTATTGATTTAGTAAATCATGAAGTTTAGTATTTATGTATTTAGTATGAATTTTAGTATTAATTGCTTTTTGGGGAAAAAATCCTCACTGTGGTATCAGGCCGTTCAAATTTGCTCAGACTTTTCCCATGGCAAAGGATGTGATCAATTATTATAAATGTTCTTTCAGAGCCTGAAAAGAATATGTTTCTGAAGATGGAGTATACTGTTTTACATATGTCAATTAGATAAACTTTTGTTTATGTTTTTAAACATAGTATTGATTTTTATCATTTTGTTAAATATTTTATTTTATATAGTGCATGTCTGTGTTATTAGATGAATCCATGTTATTTGCATACAAATTGAGAATTGTTATATCTTCTGATGAATTAAATCTTTAGCGATTTTGAAGTGAACCTTTTCATCTCTTTTTACTTTAAAAATATGCTTGCTTGATGTTCAAATATGTACATTGACTTTCCTTGATGTTTGCATGGTATGTATTTTTTCTTTCTCCTCTTCTTTGGTCTATATCCTTATAGTTTAAATGTCTCCTGTAAACAGTATCAAATTTGTGTTTACCCAATATGAGTCTTTTTCTTTAAACTGCAATATTTAGATTCCAATTAGATCCAAAAGCAGATTTATATTTAATGTAATTGCTGAGATACTGTGTTTAAATCTACATTTCACTATTGTTTTCTTTTTAATATTTATTTTTCTCTCTTTGTTAGATTATCTTCTTTTTCCTTTCCTTATAGAGATGGGCATCTCACTGTGTTTCCCAGGTTGGACTCAAACTCCTTCATTCAAGCAATTCTCACCTCTACCTCCCTAGTAGCTGGGACAATAGGGACATGGCATTTATCCCTTTGAATGCATTACTTGTTACTCCATTTCCTATGTATTAATTTGAAAGTTACACACTCTTCTTTAGAGATTCCCATATTCTCTTAAAGATTAAAATATAATTCTTTGATTTATTAAGCCTAATACTAAGTAGTTCTTCAAGTCTTTGTTCTGGACAAAGACAGGAGAGCATGTTAACTTTATTCGCCCCCTTCTTGATCTAAATACCATTTTTATAATATGGTTTAATCCTGTCTATCGCATAAATGCAAGACAACGTTACTATTCATATACAGTAGAATCTCCATAGTTGACCACTTCCTTACAATGACCACCTCAAGCAGACCTAATTTTCATAGAATAAACATGACATGCTCCACATACAGCAGGCCTGGTTCCTTATGTTGACCACTTCTGTATGTTGACCAGCTTATTACAGCCCCTTGGGTTATAGAGAGCTTATAGAGGTTCTACCCTAGTTGATCAAAATTCATTTATATTTGTTTTCATCTTTTTCCATTTCATTTGTGGTTTTCTCTGTGTAGCCGCAGCCTCTACTTAGGAATCATTTTCTGTCTGAGGAGCATCTTTTGGTATTTTCACTAATCCAGGTCTGCTGGTTTTCATTTTCTAGTTTTCTTTTTCTTTTTTATCTTTATTACTGGAGGAGTTTTTAGGCATGGTAATAGACACAGAATTCTAGATTGGCAGGTTGTTTTTTTATAAGACATTGAACATCCCTTCCCATAATTATTACTGAAAAGTCAGCTGTTAATTTCTTTGAAGATAATCCTTTTTCCTGGATGCTTTCAAAATTGCTTTATTGTCTTTACTTTCCAGCAGTTTTGCTATGATTTTCCCGTCTGTGGATTTTTCCAAGAAGCTATTTATGTTATAATTTCCAAGGTATTATTATACATTTGTATCTAAAATTCAAATTATGGTATTTATGATTTATTTCTCCTAATGCTACATATCTTTGCCCTCTACTTTTCTTCTTGATTAGCCTGGATTGAGGTTCTCTATTGCTCATTATTTTCTGAAATAACAGAATAAATTATTCAGGCTCTTTATTCAGAAGATTATCAGAAACTTCTGCTTGCAAATTTTAAGTGGCTGAATTTTCCATTTAAGATTTTGAAGCTGATGCCTAACGTCAGTGCTTTGTGAATTAATATCATGGCTTTCCAATTTCAAGTCTGTAATAATTTGCTTAAGTGGTCTTATATGATTAACTTTTATAAATTTTGCATGATTATTTGAAAATAATGTACATTATCTTATAGTATCAACATGAATCAATATTTTATATTTTTATATTATTAATATTTTCTTTATTTTTATTAAGTTTGTTAATTAGATCTTCTAAGGATTATGAGTCTTCTAATAAATTCTTATTATTTATAATGCTAAAAGTTTTTGCTTATGTGTTATTCCAATGATATCCGATTCATAAAGGTGCTGTCTATTGATGGTAGATGTTTTTCAATACAAAATGACCACTTTGATCCTGTACAATTATTTGTGCCTTGAAACCCCTTTATATTTTTAATACTGCTACCTCAGCCTTCCTCTTATTTGCATTGGTCTGATTTATCATGTTCATTCTTTTCTTTTTAGCTTCACTATAACATTTTGCTTCAAGTTGCTCTTATGTATTTAGACTTTATTTTCTCTTACAACCTTTGTTGTTTCATATGAAATTAACTATTCATACATTTTATTCTTATAAAGACATATTGTCTCCAAATACTTACAGTACAGTAGGCTGTTAGAAAGTAATATGTGTTCAGGCCAGGTGTGGTGGCTCATGCCCGTAATCTTGGCACTCTGGGAGGCCAAAGCAGGTGGATAGCCTGAGCTCAGGAGTTCAAGACCAGCCTGAGCAAGACCTTGTCTCTACTAAAAACAGAAAAACTATCTGGGTGTAGTGGCAGGCTCCTGTAGTCCAGCTGAGGCAAGAGAATTTCTTGAGCCCAACAGTTTGAGTTTCCTGTGAGCAATGATGCCATGGCACTCTACTCTGGGGATGGAGTGAGACTCTGTCTCAAAACAGAAAACAAAAAGCAATATGTGTTCTTAAATATCACGTATTCTTTTCAAAACAGGAAGTGCTATCATACTTGATAGATAACGACTATTTTATATACAATAATTTTCCATATATTTGTATGGTAATTCGCAATTTATAGTACACTTGTGAATACATTATGTTAATTACTGTATAGAAAGCATGCAGCAAAATGCTTGCTACTTACTCTGTATTTACTGCATTTCACAAATTTCAGGAACATTGCTATTACCTTGAACATGAAATTTTACTTCTGCTTTTATTTTATGTATTCTCTTAGATGTGCTTTTTAATACAGTTACATTATTCATGTTTTAAAATGCCTGTTTCAGCAATACTATATATTGAAAAAAGGCCTAAAGCTCATATTGTTTATGAAGCTTCAGTAAGACATGACAAAATTAAGCTATATTCCTTTTGAATTTTTATTACTTTCATTTGAATGATTCAACTCTACTTCAGTACATCTGGAGGAGTAGCAATGAACTAGAAATAAAACTGAGTAGGGCTCGTTGAAGGAGAATGTCATTTTAAAGGAACAAACCTCCCTGAGCTGCAGGCTCTACCAGACGATTTAGAAAGGAGACTGGAATCAGCAAGCCTGCTCTATAATTTCTATAGATTAGGGATGCACATGGTCATTTTCTAAAAGTGATGAAGTGAGGAAAACTCTTGGTGATACGGGTGTCAGCTAATTTCAGAACCACACTATGTTAACAGCATAAACTGGCAGGTGCTCCACTGGAATATTTAAAGACATGGAAAGTGTCATGCTTTTTAGTTAAGCGCTGTTTTTAAAAAAACAACGTTTCTGTGACAACTGGTCAGGTAAATGGAGAAAGAAATTTTGGTTAAAAAAAAAGAATGGTAAAATTGGAGAGAGAATGAATATACAAACAGACAATAGTCAGAACATATATAAAAACAAAATTTTGACCCACGACCTGCAGCAACCTGCCCAGGAAATCAACTCCCTTATCAATGACAAACAGACCAGGAAGCCAGCCTGCTATAAGGAAGCCAGATTGCTATCTCCAGTTAGTAACAACCCCAAAAGCTATGTGATAACTCTGTAACAATCAACCCCAAATGGCCAGAACTTGATTAATAACTGACAGATTCTCTAATTTTGGTTATCACTTCCAACTTAGGACCACCAGAGAAAGCTAAATGTATACCCCAACCAATCGCACACGCTTCTCCACTCCTAATTAGCTCACCTCTATTTTTCTATGACAACCGGCTTCTAACAGGGCATATTTTTTCCACTCTGAAACTTTTCCATCCCTGTGCCTGCCTGTGAGTCTCTGATATGCTGATTCTGGCTGACTCCCTTGCTTTAGTAAGCTCTGAGTAAATAGCTTTTGCTTTTTTCATTTGGTTGGTCTTTGTTTATTAGCATAAAAGGTAGTAAATAATTAAGAAATTATTATGAGTTTGCAATAGTCCACCAAGAATATTAATAGTGACATAATTTATGATAGACATTGTACATTAATAAAAGAAAAATGATAAAATGTGGTCTAGGCACACAATAGAAAACCTTAAAACAAAAACTGAACAAACTATGCTCTAGGCAGCAATACAGAGAAATGTGACTAAATAATATTCAGTAAAATACGCAATCCAAACATGTATAGGTTTTAATCAATTTCTATAATGTTTAATAACAACAGATCTAAATGATATCTTCAGGTCACATATTTATTTTTTAAAATTGTTAAAAAAAAAAGCAAAGAAACAACTATCCCATAAGTCAGGTAGGATGTACCTTTTAGGGAGAGGGTATTTGTGATTATTAGAAAGGCGCACACAGGGGACTTGTCTCGTGCCAGCTTCTGGTACTTGTGGACCTGGCTAGAGGTTACACAGACTTTGGTATCGTATGTTCCTTTCCTAGGAGAAAGATCACAATTATTTTTTGAACTTCAATTTCGACCTCAAAGGGCATGAGTTACTTCCAACTTCTGTGAGACTGGCCTTATATTGAAGGAAAAAAAAAATTCTTTGCTAAGAGCATGAGCTCCCTTTAAAATTTGCTCATGAATTCCTGTCTCAAGCCAGTTTTCTTTACATCTCCTAGAGGTACGGCCAGACTTTTCTGATCCACAACTACTGGGAAAGAATGACTGTTTACCAGACTTACTCTGGGACTCTAATGGATTCCTTATGGAATGTTAGACCATGAAGGCAGCAGAGAGAGAAAGAGGAATCATTTCTTTTGTAGACAATGTTTAAGTTTCTTCTTCCTTTTGATTGCACTCAGGACATGCTACCCCCAAAACGAGGCACCTTGGCATTTGGGAAAACAATAAAAGCAGGGTGATCTGTTTGTGTCTCTTGCCCTTCTTTCTTGAAGCAGGCAATAGAGGAATTCTCTGACCTTTCTCCAAAATACACCATCAGAGCCTCACTCAGCATACTTTCCCTATACCCAGAAAAAAAGATGCTCTTATCTCTGAAGACACAGGGACACAAAAAAAGAATCTGAACAAACAGGTCTCACTAAGTCCCTCCCCCCATTAATGACCACTGGGTCATGGCCTCTTTGTCCAAACATGCTCAGCATGACTGTGTACTCACCAAACCCAAACATAAAAACACACAGCTTTCCCTGTTCATTTGGGCCCTCATTTCTGATGGTTCCTATGGTACCTAAAACAGATCTATGTGTGTGCTTTTGTCTTGTTTATCTTTTTTCTGTTATAGGTGCCTCAACCATGAACCTAACCATGGGCAAGGAAAGATATCTTTTCTCTGCTGTGCTACCTAGGCCTATGTCCTAACCCATCCATTAGAGACCAGAAAAATAATTCTGAAGTTGTATTACAGAGTTTTGTCTTGGTCATGATGAAGTTTTCTCTTCCTCACCCATTGTTCTGGACACCTGAGCCTATGTTCCTAGAACTCTCAGAAGTGTATGATGTTGAATACTTAAAGTTGGAATGGGCTGGGTTAAGACCTATTTCCTCTCTCATGATCTGTGTAGCATCTAAGATGCTCTCTGCCAAAATTTCAGGCAGCGGCTTAATATCTGGTACCTAAAGATGATCAGACGTGTGAAACGGGTGTGTGGGTGCTGTTGTTTGGTGAAAATTTATGAGTTTCCCTTTTGGGTTTCAGATTTATAAGCAGTATGAATAATAGCTTACTGTGTCTAAGGTTGTAATTTTATTCAAGAATGCAGGTACATACCTCAAACATTGCAAAACATATTATACTTTTCCATTTTATTAGTCTCGTCTATGCTTTATGTAATTATTATACTTTAGAATCTTCACTGCTTCAGCTCATTAACATACATGTCCCATTTTCCTGATACGTGAGATGATCCGTCCTTTTCTGTTAACTCAACACTAATCCTTTGCAGTGTATTGAGTCTCTACTCTTCTCTGCCTGGCAGAAAGCTGAATGCAAGGTTGAATAAGGTACAGCACATACATTCCTCTTTCCTACACTACTCCACTTTCAGTGACATTAGATTAATCAAGAGGGATTCAGAGTACTTTCGGTTTTAACTCCAAAAAACGGGAAGAGCTTAGAAGTCACTTCTGCTGTCCTTACAACAAGAAAAAGTTGAACAAATTGAAAATCAATGACCCTTCTTGGCCACATCAGAGAAGTGAGACTATGGGCAAAACATGTCCTAAAGAGATGGATGAATTCAGAAAGACACAGCTGAGACCCACTCACCTGGAGCTAAGAGTGCTGGAGGCTGAATGTAGCCTGGCCTGCAAATGAGAAATCCAGGGACCTCAGTCTTCGGGTGTTCCCACCCTACTGTGTGTTTTCCCTCTACCAGGTTCTCTTGGGGACTTCAGTCTTCAGGTGTTCCCACCCTGCTGTGTGTTCTCCCTCCACTGGGTTCTCATGGGGACTTCAGTCTTTGGGTGTTCCCACCCTCCTCTGGGTTCTCTCCTCCACCGGGTTCTCATGGGGACCTCAGTCTTTGGGTGTTCCCACCCTGCTCTGTGTTCTCCCCTCCACCGGGTTCTCATGGGGACCTCAGTCTTCGGGTGTTCCCACCCTGCTCTGTGTTCTCCCTCAACAGGGTTCTCATGGGGACTTCAGTCTTCGGGTGTTCCCACCCTCCTCTGTCTTCTCCCTCCACTAGGCTCTCATGGGGACTTCAGTCTTCAGGTGTTCCCACCCTGCTCTGTCTTCTCCCTCCACCGGGTTCTCATGGGGACTTCAGTCTTCAGGTGTTCCCACCCTGCTCGGTCTTCTCTCCCCACCCGGTTCTCATTGGGTCTTCAGGCTTTGGGTGTTCCCACCCTGCTCTGTCTTCTCCCTCCACCAGGTTCTCATGGGGACTTCAGTCTTCGGGTGTTCCCACCCTGCTCTGTCTTCTCCCTCCACCAGGTTCTCATGGGAACTTCAGTCTTCAGGTGTTCCTACCCTGCTGTGTGTTCTCCTTCCACCAGGTTCTCATGTCTCTGGCAGGAGAGAAAGAGTGAGAATTGTGAAATACATAAGCATTCTTTATAACAAAGACCTTCTCTCCAAAAAAGTAATAATTTAAATGAGTTTTACCCCATTCAGGGGATATATCACTGAACAAACTCTTGTGAAAGTTATAGCGAGAAATAGAGACCTACTAAAAGATGGGGATTTAATTACGAGATGATAGCTTATTTCTCTCCCACACCTTACCACCACACCAATAGGGACCAGGATAACAACACTGGATTCCAGCCAAAGTGCTGGAATACACAGACTTTCCTTGAGGAAGACTACTCCCAAGGTCAAGAGGGGAGCCAAAAATAAGAACTCTATAGGAATTCAAAGCCTCTAGTGCCTACAGCTACAGCAAACATTAAAAACACCTGACTCCTAGGAAGATTAACATAAATCCTTATGCTAAAAACCCACTTATCTCAGTTCCTATTATATCTGGCAATAAACAAGCAAAATTATAAGAAATGTCAAGGCAAAAAAAATCACAGGCTAAGGAAACAGGGTAAAGGATCAGAACCAGACATGGAGATGACACAGGGATTATAATTGTCCAATAAAAAACTTCAAATAACATTGTTATGAATATGGTAGGACTTTAATAGAAAAAGTAGATAATATGAAGGAACAGATCGGGACTAAACAGAGATATGCAAACTGTAAGGAAGAATCAAAAGTAAATATTGCAAATCAAAAATGCTGTGAAAGAAATGAAGAAGGACTTTGATGGACTTACCTGTAGACTGGATATGGCTGAGGAAACTATCAGTGAGTTTGAAGATAGAGCTATAAAAACTTCCCAAACTGAGAAGCAAATAGAAACATAAAATAAGAAAACTCACCAAAACTTAAGAACCATTCCAACATGAAAAGGTGTAACATCATGTGGTTGTAATACACGAAGACCTGTATTGTAATAACAGAAGACAAAATAAGAGAGAACGGAATTAAGTGTTTCTAGTCAAGACCTGGTAGGGAAAATGTATGTATTTTATATCTAGTGAGGTACGTCAAACGTCCACTCTGTGGGTCTGGAGGAAACCGTATAGGTAGAGACTTCAGAAATAAGATTTAAGAAACTAGAAGTGGGATCAAGAGACTTCACCAAATGTCTTCATGTTCAGTCCTTCCCTGCAACTGGATGACAAAGGCAGACACTACCAATGACTTTTAAAGGCCAGTGCACCCAATTGTAGACCCCAGCTTTGCATCTCTATTTGTGCCCCACCCTGCCATCTCCAACATTCTCCTCTGCTCCCGTTGGCTTTTCCCAATCAACACTCCCCAAAGCACAGTCCTAGCAGGGATGAGGAATTCACTTTTCCTGGGCTTTTCTCAAACACCTGTGGCACCCTGTGCTTGATGTGCGACACCATTCTGAGTCAGATAGTCTACATAAGCACATTTCCAATATTGTATCCCCTACATAAAAATTTTGTGTACTCAAATGCCTGGCCTGGCTTTTAAAGCCTACCAGGAATTTATTTCAAATGTTCTCTAGGAAATTAGCATAATTACTAAGCCTTTAGCAGTATTGTTGGGGATGGATTTTAGAGACATGAGACTGGTGGCAAAACAGAAAATAGAAGCCCTGGAGGACACGAGGGTGATGAGGATCTGGGAAAGCAGGGCATGTGCTGGAGAGGACAGTCAACTGAAGAAAGAGGATGCGGGCAAAGATGAATGTCGGGAAGAGATTAAGACGCTTACATTTGAAGGCAGTGTAAACGGAATGCATTCCCTAGCGAGGACCCATTAGCATTCTCATCCACAGGAAAAGGTTCAAACATGTATAAGGGGAGCATGATGACATAAGTTTAATGGAACTAGAGCCTACATTTCTAAGAGTGAAAAATGATTCCCAAAAGGGTGAAAAAGGCAGATTATGAAAAGGAACATGAGTTTGACAACTCTGACTATGACAACATAGGCAAGAGGTGCCACTGGGGAGCCTTGCTTGACATCACGCAGCAAGATGAAGGATGAGCGGGAAGGGAAGAGGGAGGAGAGAAGTGAAACCCCCTGCAGGGTCGCAGTCACAGAGTGAGCAGGACTTGAGAGAGGTGGGGCGACAGGGAAGTTGGAGATGACCCCATAGTGATCAAGGACACATGACCTACCCCTCTACTTCTCAGCTTCTCATCCATCAAGGAGGGGCAGGAATCCTGCTACACAGTTGTCAGAAAGCCCAAAGCAGCAGTGTGGTGTAATGGCTCTGAGTCTATGGTCTGAACTCAGGCTCTGTGAGTTTAAATCCCAACTCTGCTTCTTACTGGTTGAATAATCTCAGGCAATCTGAACTCAGGTTCTGTGGGTTTAAATCCCAACTCTGCTTCTTACTAGCTGAATAATCTCAGGCAATCTCAACTCAGACTCTGTGGGTTTAAATCCCAACTCTTCTTCTTACTAGCTGAATAATCTCAGGCAATCT
>CAUYON010183136.1:0-29861 GCA_963573935.1 Arctocebus calabarensis | reverse complement strand
AAAAGCACAGTTTTCAGACAGGCATATGTAACTTAAATTAAGACTGAAATAAATATTATTTCCCAAGACAAGTTTTGAAAGTGCAAAAGGACAACTCTAATCAAGCAAAAGTCATTTAAAATCAATAAAAAAAATTTTTTTAAAAATCTTTCTTCATCATCAGGAATGACGTCAAACCGAATGTTTTTAAGTGGGACATGTTGCCAAAAAAAAAAAAAAAATTCAGATCACTAGATCTAAGTTACATTTCCTCTAAAAAAAGGTCAAAGGACAGCTGCCAATATATTTTTTTAAAAGAAACCTCTCAAGAGGTAGTGTACGTTAGGGCAACAGGCTGTCATATGTAACTCATCTTAACATTGCTCAAAAATATGAAGTCCTTTGAAGCATGTTCCCTGGAGTCTATTATATACTCTATGCTCAAATGTCAAGCAACATCCAATAGCATCTTCTGTTTCTTGAATTCGTTTCTGGAACCTGCATCATCCCTTGCAAATTCTTCCCATGGTCCTTTGCAATCCTCATCACCACTTATATAATACTCAGTAACATCTTCAAGGAAGGTTACCTTCGGAATCAGAACTTGTTTCCAGGTCACTGGACACACCTCCCAAAATATAATCTATCAGTTTGTTACTACAAGCTGGTCTGGTAGAAATGGGAACGTCATCTTTGCAGGAGTAGTCAACTACACTAATTTTGTCCTTTCTAGGCTCTTTTACCATAGGTACCTCACAAGAAGGACAGCTCTCCAGTGGGCTCTGTTTTTCCAAAGCAAATGGAATCTCTCTAGTCAATAATTCAATTTTTTCCTCAGTAAGTTCCTGGGTGGTTACTGGCATAGCTCCAGCAGGGGGAACAAACTGTGTCGTATTATCTCTGCAGTGTTTCAGATCCATCCGGAGAAGGCTCTGTTCCTCCTCCAGGCTGTGGTAGCCATTATCTTGGTCAGGGGTGGGTAACTCTTGCCCTTTGCTAGCCTGCTGAAGGAATTCCAGCCGTTTCATGCGAAGATGGTGAATTTCTGGCAGGCCTTCTCTAGAAAGAGGTGGACATCCCTGCCATGAGGCTGGAGATATATCTGCACTCAGTGGTTGGGGATGGCAATCGTCCTCAATCAGGCAGCTGTACTCGGGAGTTAGTTCCTGGAAATCAACTAACTCGCCACTTTCAACCCTGTTCTGCTAGCTGAGCTCCAGCTGGGGAAGGCAGTCCAGGAAGGTGGAGTTCAGCAAATAGGAGACTACCTTGAAATTGCCTAAGCCTTGAACGCTGAGAGGGCCGAAGGGTGAGGAGCCAAGTTCCGGGTCAGAGTACATATGGGACTGAAGGCCACTGGGCAATAGCTCTACTTTCCACAGCTGCTGCTCTAAAAGAAGCATGTTTACTGCAGGGTCCAAAGCACTTCCCCTGGTTTTAAGGTCCGATTCTAGGTGTGAGGACGAGCACTGCCAGCGGATCCCCTCCTCTAGCCAGTCAAGGGGCCTGGCAACCGAGTAGTCTGAGGAGTTGAACCGCAGCGAACTCAAAGATTTCTCCGCTGTGGGATCGGCTGCTTCCTCCCATCCTTTCAGGGCTCTCAGCGCGTTGTAGCCTCCAGAAAAATCTAGCCATCTGGTCGGAATCGGCCCACTAATTTGGATTTGACTCCAAATCAGCAGCTTCTGAAGTAAGCCGGGGAGCGGCGCAAAGAGCTGGGAAAGCAGCTCGGTCAGTAGCGGGTCCGAGCCTCGGCCTTGGCAGAGGAAAGCAGCGTAGTGTCCCTGAAATTTTCTGGGTCAGAAGTTGTAGGAAATTTGGAAGAGCCTGGAGGCGATCGCCTAGAAAAAAAGAAAGGCAGCCAGAACCGGGAGCCTGCCAGAGGGGCGGACCATTTCCGCGATCCCATCCGCCGGTCCCAGCTCCAGCTCCTTTTTCTTGGCAGTTTCTCGCCGTGGGCCGGCGGAATTCTGCGGCTGGAGGTCAGACAGGATTCCGAGGCCTACACAGTCTCGGCCTCGCCCAGGGGCGAATCGGTACTCCAGGCCCATCACGGGCCAGCAGAAAAGCCACAGAAGGCAGTGCCGGACGGCCCGGGAGGCTGAAGCGACATCCATCCTGTCAGGCAAGGACGTGTCCTAGTCCACTAGAGGTGTCAACACCATAGATAGGAGCCTTTTGGCGGTGACAGAAATGACTTTTCCAGAGAGACCGACCGTCGGAAGGGTTGAGCAGGCAAGCGTGGGTGGAAGCGAAGTCCCAAATGGCCGCGGGGCCAAAGAGGAGGCAGGACACGCTAGCCCCCGATGAGACCGAGGACGCGGAGCGTGACTCTTCTTTTTTGATGTAAGCATTTATTGCTAGACATTTTCCTCTTAGAACTGCTTTTGCTGCATCCCATAAGTTTTGGTATGTTGGCTTCCATTTTTGTTTCAAGATATCTTTACATTTTCCTTTTAATTTCTTCATGGAGTCATTGGTTGTTTATGAATGTATTATTTACTTTCCACATATTTGTGAATTTTCAAAATTCATCCTATTAATCATTTGTAGTATCATACCATTATGGTTGAAAAAGATACTTGATGTGATTTAAATCTTAAATCTGTTAAGACTTGTTTTGTGGCCTAATGTGTGATCTATCTCAGAAAATGTTTCATATGCTTTTGAGAATGAGTATTCTGCTTCTGTCCTATGAAATGTTCTGTTTGTGACGGTTAGGTCCATTTGATCTTAAGTGTATTGCAAGGCCAGTGTTTCCATATTGATTTTTTTTTTTGACTGGATGGCCTGCCTGTTAAAAGAAGGGTATTAAATTCCCCTATTATTACTGTATTGCAGTCCTTTTCTCTCTTCAGGTCTATAAATATTTGCCTTATTTATTTAAATGCTCTAATATTAGGTGTACAGATACAATTATTTTATCTTCTTGATGAATTGACTGCTTTATCATTATAGAATGACCATTTTTGTTTCTTTTTATAGTATTTAACTAAAAGTCTATTTTATCTGATATAACTACTCTGCTCTTTTTTTGGTTTCCATTTGCATGAAATTTATCTTTTTTCCATCCATTCTCTATCAATTCATGTGTGTCCTTATTAAGTGAGCCTTTGGTAAGCAGCATGCAGTTGGATTTTTTTTTTTGAGACAGGATCTCATTTTGTGGCCTAGACTAACATGCGGTGGCATCATCATAGCTCACTATAACTTCAAGCTCCTGGGCTCAAGCAGTCCTTCTGGCCCCAGCTTCTTAAATTGCTAAGCCTACAGCTGTACACCTGTAGGTCTAACTAATTTTCCTTTCTTTCTTTTTTTTTTTTTTTTTTGTACAGATAATGTCTCACTCTTGCTCAAGCTACTTTTAATCTCCTGACCTCAGGCAATCCTCCTAACTTACCCACTCATAGTGCTAGGATTGCAGCCATGAGCCTGGATCTTGTTTCTGGCCTGGATCTTATTTATATTATACTTTTACAATTATTCACTCATTCTATGTCTGTTGATGGGATACTTTAATCTACTTACATTCAAGATAATTTTTGATAGGTAAGGACTTACTATTGCCATTTGGTTGTTTTCTCATTGCTTTGTAGGTCCTTTGTTTCTTGTTCTCATTGTTTTCATTTGTGGTTAGATGATTTTCTCTAGTAGTATGCTTTGATTCTTTACTTTTTAACTTTTGTGCATTTACTATACATTTTTGTTTTGTTTTTCATGATCTTGCACAACATGTTTTTTAGTTATTATATATAGATATATAACCTATTTTAAGCTGATAACTTCACTTTGACCACAAAAACAAAAACAAAACTCTACACATTTACATCTCTCCCCACATGCCTTATGTTTTTAATGGTACAATTTACATTTTTATGTGATATATAACTTAACAAATTATTGTAATTATTTTAATAATTTTGTATTTTAACCATCATACCAATGATATAAATTATTTATACCACCATTATAGTATTAGATTATCCTGAATTTAATTGTATAATTAACTTATACTAGTGAATTTTATACTTTCATGTGTTTTGTTACTAATTGCACTTTTTTTTTTTTTTTGCAGATTGATGATCTCCCTTTAGCATTTCTTGTAAAGGAAGTCCAGTGCTAACAAACTCCCTCAGCTTTTCTTTGGGAACATCTTTATCTTTCATGAAGGACAGCTTTGAAAGGTAAAATATACTTGATTGACAGGTTTCTTTTTTCTTCAGCATTTTGACTGTACTATCCTACTATCTTATGGAATGTAACGGTTCTGCTGGGGAATCTGCTGCTAGCTTTATTAGAAGCCCTTTATCTTGGTATTTCAGTATCCCCTCTTTGTCTTTTATTTCTGATAGTTGGATTATATTATGGCTTGGCATAGTCTTACATGGATTGAATCTGATTGGAGATCTCTGACCTTCATTCACATCTTGCTGATTTGAGAAGTTTTCCACTATAATTTCTTTAAATAATCTTTCTGTAAGATGTTATCTCATTGTGGTTTTAATTTGCATCTCTTTGATGATTAGTGATATTGAGCATTTTTCAATATGTTTGTTAGCCATTTGTTGTCTTCATTTGCAAAATGTCTATTCATGTCTTTTGTCCACTTTTTAATGGAATTATTGGTGGAATTAATGGAATTATTTAGTTTTTTGAGTTTCTTGTAAATTCTGGCTATCAGTCCCCTGTTGAATGTATAGTTTGCAAATATTTTCTCGCATTCTTCAGGTTATCTGCTTACTATGTTGATTATTTTGCTATGACAAACTTTAAGTTTAATTAAATCCCATTTGTCTACTTTTGTTTTTGTTTTTAAGGTCTTAGTCATAAACTCTTTTCCTACACCAATATCCCAAAGAGTTTTTCCTATGTTTTTTCCTTATTTTTATAGTTTCAGGTCTTAAATTTAACTGTTTAATCATCTTGAGTTGATTTTTGTGTAGGGTGAGAGATAGGGGTCCAGTTTTGTTTTTCTGCATATGGCAATCTAATTTTCCCAGGACCATTTATTGAAAATGGTAGCCTTTCTCCAGTGTTGTTATTGTCAACTTTATTGTCAAAGATCTGTTGACTATGGACCTGTGGTTTTATTTTTGAGTTTTTATTGTGTCCCACTGATCCTTGTGTCTATTTTTATACCACTACAATGCTCTTTTAGTTAATATAAATTTATAGTATAATTTAAGGTCAGGTAATGTGTTGCTTCAGCTTTGTTCTTTTTGCTTAGGATTGCTTTGGCTATTTAGGTTCTTTTTGGTTCCATATGAATTTTAGCATTTTTTTCTAATTCTGTGAAAAATGACATTGGTATTTTGATAGGAATTGCATTGACTATAGATTGCTTTGGGCTGTGTGGTCATTGTAACATTATTAATTCTTATAGACCATTAATGTGAGATTTTTTTGGTTTGTGTTAGCTACAGTTTCAGAGTTTTGTAGTTTTCCTTGTAGAGATTTTTTACTTCTGTGCTTAAATATACTCTTAGATATTTTTTTGTAGCTATTGTAAATGGATTCCCTTCTTGATTTGGTTCTCAACTTGATTGTTATCTGTGTGTAGAAAAGCTACTGATTTTTGTACATTGACTTTGTATTCTGAAGTTTTACGTATTTGTTTATCAAGTCTAAAAGTTTTTTAGAAGAGTCTATCTAGAATTTTCTAGGTCTAAGTAGTTTGAATTCCTCTTTTTCAGTTTGTATTCCCTTTATTCCTTTCTTATATCTGTAAAAGTGGCTATTTTTAATAATAGGATGTTTATGAAGACGCAGAGAAAACAAAGTACTTACATTACGTTGGTGAGAATGTAAATTTGTCAATCTCTATGGAAAGCAGTATGGAGATTTCTTCTTCTTAAAAAAATTTTTTTTTATTTTTACGTATACATGTGTTTGTTAGGTTTCCACTTTTTGCCTTCACAGAATTAAAAAGGCTTAATATTTAATAATAATAACAGTGTTTAAGGTAAGGACTAGAAACAAAACCTTCGAAAAGAATGAAAGAAGATAAATACATTCAGAAAAGAAATCAGACGATTACTACATCAAAATATTAAGCAATATTAATAATGCAAAGAAAGTAACATTCACATTGTCAAATAAGAGTATGTCTATTGTAGAAAGCTTTAACTCTGAGGCTCAGTATGGAGTCATCAGTTAACTTTTTTTTTTTCCAAAGTCTCAAAAAATAGACAACTAATATTTATAAATAAAAGATAACTTCAAAAAACAGATCATGACAAATCTTATAGACAATAGAAAAAGGAGAAATAATTCAAAGTCATTCTACTTAATCTGGATACACCGCTTATTAAAATTAGAGAAAATATATTGTTATAAAGGGAAATTATAAACATATTTCACTTATAAATAAGGATGCAATATCCTAAACATATCAACAAGTTGGATAAAAATTAAAGTTTTAGTAATGTACTTTGGTCAAAATTGAATCCAGTTTATGTAAGAAATAGTCACTATTTTCTATTCTTTTTTTGTTTTCTTTCCCTCACCCCCTCCCTCCTCCTCTCTCTGTCTGCTCTCCCCTTCCCTCATGCCCCACTGAGTCATTAATTGTCATTAATTATCCTCATATCAAAGTTGAATACATAGGATTCATGCTTCTCCATTCCTGTGATGTTTCTCTAAGAATAATGTGTTCCACCTCCATCCAAGTTTAGTTCAAATGCTGCAAAATCTCTATTTTTTTGATGGCTGAGGAATATTGCATGGTATACATATACCATACCTTACCAATCCATTCCTGGGTTGAAGGACATTTTGGCTGTTTCCACATTTTAGCAATTGTAAATTGGGCTGTGATAAACAGCCTAGTACAGGTGTCATTATAGTAAAGGTGTTTTTTTTCTTCTGGATACATGTCTGCTAATAGGATTGCAAGATCCAACGGGAGGTCTAGGTTGAGTTCTTTGAGGTTTCTCCATACTTCCTTCCAAAAAGGTTGTATTAGTTTGCAGTCCCACCAGCAGTGTAAAAATGTTCCTTTTCTCCACATCCTCCCCAGCATCTGCAATTTTGAGATTTTGTGATATAGGCCATTCTCGCCTGGAGTCAGATGATATCTCAGGGTGGTTTTAATTTGCATTTCTTTACTAATTAGGGATGGCGAGCATTTTTTCATGTGTTTACTGGCCATTTGTTGTCTTTAGAGAAGATTCTATTCATTTCTCTTCCCCATTGATGTATGGGATTGTTTTTTTCTTATAGATTAATTGAAGTTCTGTATAGATCTTGGTTATTAAACTTTTGTCTGATTCAAAATATGCAAATATCTTTTCCCATTGAGTAGGTTGTCTGGTTTGGTTGTTGTCTTCTTGGCTGTACAGAAGCTTTTCAGTTTAAGTCCCATTTGTTTATTATTGCTGTTGTTGCTAATGACATGGCAGTCTTCCTCATAAAGTCTTTCTCCAGGCCAATATCTTGGCCTAAGATTTCCTTAAAAAACGCAAAATAGAACTATACTGAAAGAAAAAGAGGTCATTAGGTCAAGAAGATACCTGCTTTTTTTTTTTTTTTTGAGATGGAGTCTCACTGTGTTGCCCTTGGTAGAATGCCATGGTGTCACAGCTCACAGCAGCCTCAAGCTCTTGGGTTTAAGCAGTTCTCTTGCTTCAGCCTACCAAGTAGCTGGGACTACAGGTGCTTGCCACAATGCCAGCTATTTTTTTGCTGTAATTGTCATTGTTGTTTGGCAGGCCTGGGCCAAGTTTGAACCCTCCAGGCCTGGGCCCTAACTATAGAGGTACGGGCATTGAGCTAATACCTGCATTTTTCAGCATTATTCACAATAGCAAAGATATGGAATAAACTTAATTATCTATCAACAGATGATTAAAGAACATGTGATATATGTATGCATGTATGTGATATACGTGCATACATGTATCACATACGTGCATATATGTATACACATATACATATACAAACACAGTGGAATACTATTCAGCGTATACACATATACATATACAAACACAGTGGAATACTATTCAGCCATATCTTTTGCTACTAGATCAGTGGTTCTCAACCTGTGAGTTGCAACCCACAGGAACTGTGTTAAAGGGCCACATTAGGAAGGTTGAGAACTACTGTACTATATGGATGGCACTGGAGGCCATTATCTTAAATGAAACAACTCAGATAACAAAAAGTCAAATGCTATATGTTCTTACTCATAAGTGGTAGCTAAACCATGTGTACACATGGATATACAATGTGGAATAATAGTCATTGGAGACTGAAAGGGGTGAGAGGTTGGAAGGGGGGGATGAGGGATGAGAAATAACAGGTACAGGTATTGGTATACTAAAGCTCAGATCTTACATACTATGCAATATATCAACGTAATAAAACTGTACTTGTACCCCTTAAATTCATACAAATAAAAAAACAAGGTTTCTGTCTCTGTTTCTCTCTTTTCCTTTTTGACTTCGTGTAATTCAATTATGTTCTGTCTTGATGCTGTCCTATAAAAAAGCTTTCTTCATTTTTCTTCATTTTTTTCCTTTTCTTCCCTCTTATAGTATATTTTCAAATAATTTATCTTTTGAGTTCACAGATTCTTTCTTCTGTTTTATCAGTTCTGCTGCTGAGGCTTTGTGCTGTGTTTATCATTTCATTCATTATATTCTCCAGCTCCCTTTTATGGTACATGATATAAATCTCTCTGTTAAATATCTTGTTTTTTAAAATTTATTTTCTTGATTTCATTGAATTTTTTTTTTTTTGATTCTCTTGAAGTTCTATAAGCTTCCTTGAAGTAATTATTTTGAATCTTTTGTTAAGCAGTTCATGTCTCTATTTCTTTGGGGTCAGCTACTGGTAGATTATTATAATGTTTTTGGTAGTTATATGCCTTCTTGGTTTTCCACATTTTTTTGTCTTATTAATGTCTATACATTTATTTATTAATGTCTATACATTTGGTGGAACAGTTCCCTCTTCCTGGCTTTATGGACTAGTTGCAACATGGAAAGACTTTTCCCTACTCAGAGTGCAAGGTCATTTGCTGGGTGGTGTTCAGTGGTTCTGGCACCATTGAGGGTGTAGCTGTGCAGTTCTGTCAGTTGAGGTTAGTATAGGAAAAGATTACAGGGATCCTCAGTAACCTGTAGTACTGATGTCCATAATAGTGGGAATTCTTGTTGGGGTTTCAGTGGTGATAGCTGCTAAGGTCCTCCCAATATCTTTTCTTTCCACCAGAATAGTTGTGGCTTGAGGATATTGCTCTTGGCACTGTATCTTGTGGGCCCACTTGCATTGGTGGTGGCACTTGTGTCTGATGAGTACCACCTGTGGAGCAGCCACAGCACTGAGGCCTAAAGCACAGGCATGTGTTGGAAGACTGTGGTTCTGGGGGCCAAGACTGTAATGGCTCTAGTGCATAGGTGCCAGGTGGCCCCACTGCTGCATGGAAATAGTATGTGAGTACTTACGAAGCAGCCAGAGAGCTAAGAATAGGAGCACAGGGGTGATTTGCAGTGGCTCTGGAGTCAAGGCAAGGCCTAGTTCTCTATGGCAACTGAACTGGTGCCTAAAGCATGGACATGTGCAGAGAGACCTTGATTCTGGGCTCTGTGGTGTGAACTAGCTCACAATGTGATGGCTCTAGTATCTGATACATGGGAGGGTAGAATACAGCCACAGAGCCAGCATCTGGAGTGTGGGCATTTGTGGGGCAGCCATTGCTCAGGTGCCAAGGTGGTAGCTCACAATAGCAGCTGCTTCTTGCATGTGGGTACCCTGACTCTAAGATTTGTCCTCACTGGTTGTTTTTTGATGGATGTTGGTATACTCTTAGAAGCAACCTGCCAGGAACATGGCGGTTTCCACAGTGTGGCTGATACACAGAAATAGCTTCTGCCTTTCTTTTTTATCCCTAGCCATCTTCTGGTATCTCAGAGATGTCAATTTAACTAGCAGTTCTGTCTTTGTGGATATTCTTTGTGAAGTTATGTATTTTTCAATGGGCCCTTGAGGCCTCCCAGGGCTATTTTGGTTTTTGGATAGCTATCTGTATTTGTTTTGTTATAGGAGAATGAAAGCTGGTTTCTCCTACCCCACTGTATTTGTTGGTATCATCATACCCCTACTTCTTTTATCTGTTTCTCCTCCCTTGACTCACTTCTTAATGGAGTAATTCCTCTAAGAGCATGTTTATAAAAAGCCTTTGTATGGTAAACTTTCTGGAGATGGTCGGTCCTATATGTAGTCATTGTAT
Source organism: Arctocebus calabarensis (assembly GCA_963573935.1). Classification (NCBI taxonomy): domain Eukaryota; kingdom Metazoa; phylum Chordata; class Mammalia; order Primates; family Lorisidae; genus Arctocebus; species Arctocebus calabarensis. The sequence goes on along the minus strand of CAUYON010183136.1, from coordinate 19,651 downwards.
ATATGTGGCTATTGAACACTTGGAATGTGGCTATTCTATGCTGAGAGTAAATGTAAATGCTGTAAATGTAAAATACACATTGGATTTTAAAGATCTAACACACGTACACATGCACACACACAGAGAATGTAGTGTTACTCTTATACCCAAATAGGCAAATTCCCTCATTATACTTATAAATTTTGCTTTTAATCCTTTTAATCTTTGTCAACAAAAAATTTATGAATTTCTTAGGATTCCATGTAATATGCAAGGTGATAGGCTATAGGCAGAACATGAGAGGTTTCCCCAAGACCAGAGACATGTGCTGTAATATGTAGACATTAAATTATCTAAAAGTTGCACAGTTTGCTTTTCAGTGCCTATTGGGTCCTGTGAACTCCTCAGGACATTTGTGGCTCTTGTTCAAGTGTCCTCTGAGCAAGGACTATGTCACAGTACCTCTCCATAAGGGAGGACATTATTTTTACATTTAATAAACAATCTGAGATTAGGAAAATAATAGGAGCATTTGGGTAAAGGTGGGATGTAGGGATTCAATACTCTGGTGTTCCTGGGTGGGATGCATGTTGGAACTTGAGCATACAGGCCTGGGACAGGCCATGATGTCTCCTGGAGGGTAAGGCCAGTGGACAGTCTACTGAATATCTGAATAATTCCTAGCCCTGCGCAATTACTTGGTCATGGAGTGGAGCCGGGGGATATTTACCAGGATTATACTGTATTTAGAAATATGAGTTTAAAGCCCATTATTATTAAGGAATATAACTGCAGGGAGAGTGTCATGGAAAACTGACTGGCTTTGCAAAGTGGAACAAAAATAGTAACCTTTTTTTTTTGCATTGTGTATAAATAAGGGTACTAAACATAAGTCAGGGATTGCAACCTGAAGTACAAAGTTAGGCATCTGAGTCCTGAAATTATATGCAAGATTTTTTTTATATGTAAATGTATGGCTTTTTTTCTGGGAAGAGAGTCCAAGACTTTCAAAGTTAAGAACTACTGGCCATGTGGTTTGTTTTCCTAATAATTAAAATTTTATCTCTCATTTATGATGATTTAAAAATACCATTGAATGGGGGAGATCCCCCCCTCCAGTGGATGATTTGTCCTTAAGTTCATAAAGGGAGCAGGCTAAACATAAATAAACTTCTTACTAACTCTATCAGGTAAAGTGATTACACCATGCTATGGCTTGGAAATGTTCGCAAGGAGTTTGAACATACCCCCTGACAAGGCTGGTCACTTCTTACTTTTTACATATACATGTGTTTATTAGGTTTCTACTTTTTGCCTTCACAAAATTAAAAAGGCTTAAAATAATAACAATAACAATGTTTAAGATAAGGACTAGAAACAAAAACCTTGAAAAGAACGAACAAAGTAATACATTCAGAAAAGAAATCAGATGATTGCTGCATCAAAATATTAAGCAATAATAATAATGCAAAGAAAGTAACATTCACATTGTCAAATAAGAGTGTGTCTATTATAGAATGCCTTGACTCTGAGGTTCAGTATGGAGTGGCTGGTCACTTCTTAATAATTAAAGATGGTGCTCCCCCGACTCCTGTGTTTTTTAGTCCTATTTACTTTGGAAAGCATTTTACTTTCTCTTCTCTTCCTGTTACCCATTACTTTCAGGTGGTCTCTATGCATCTTCATTCTAATTTGTTATCTAATTTTATATGACCGTACCTCTGTGAAAGGCTAAGGATAGCAGAAACAGTATAAAGGCCAGTTCTCCTAAAGCTTACTGACCTCACTAAGATCTTTTTTATTTCCCGATTTGTGTTTGTGCCAAAAATCTGACCACTGGATTAGTCCAGGCATTGCTATTTTGTGTTAAAACTGAGCAGACTGTTTGTGGCTATAACACCTCTGGAAAATCAAGCCAAAGAGTTGCTGTTTTTTTTCTCATTTTTAATTTCCAACTCTCTACTTCTGGTTTTATCTCTTCCCAGGACACTGAGTACATTGGAGAAGGTCATAGCATCTTTCTGATTTTGTACATTCATCATGTCTAATCCCAGCTCAGCCCACTCAGCATTCTTTCTTTTTTAATAAGGTTTTGAATTTCATTTTAGATTTTTTTTTTTCCGTTTTTTTGGCCGGGGCTGGGTTTGAACCCGCCACCTCCGGCATATAGGGCCAGTGCCCTACTCCTTTGAGCCACAGGTGCTGCCCATTCTGCATTCTTGATGATTTATTTTAATACTCACATTGAAGATTCCAGACTTATGCTTTTTCTAACTCTCCATTGAAATGTGAGCTACATTAAGGGCAGAGATTTTGTCTTGTTTCATTGAATCTTGCATAGCTTGGAGAGATCCTGGCACACAGTGTTTCTTCATTTAAGAAACACTTAAATGAACTACTGTTCAGAAAATGCCTTATATTGGGAAACAGCAGACCTTCATTGGGCTTCCCAGAGCAAGCAGTGGGGGTAGCACAAGGAGTCCCCAAAGTCTACCCTAAATTCTCCTTTAACAGCATTACTGCATTCGTTTCCTGAAATTAAGAACTTCTCTTAATCAAAGACAGAAAAAACTCATAGGGTGGGAGAAGATACGTGCAACACATAGAACTGACAGAGTAATCACTTCTACAATATATAAATAATTCTAACAAATTAATGGAGGAATAGGTAAAAGACTTGAATAGACAGTTCACAAAAGAGGATATCCAAATGGTTAATAAGCACATGAAAAGGTGCTGTACCTTATTAATCATCATGGAAAAATATTTTAAGCCATAATAAAATTCCACCTGTAAAAATGCCAAAAATGGAGAATAACACCCCAATCCTCTTTCTTACTTTCACTGATTTAAGACTTTTTCCCCTGCGCTGGCATCATGAAGTGTTTTGTTAATATGAGATGGAAATATTAAGGTTTTTTTCTTATGCTTAGGTTTTCAGTATGTCTGAGATCCATTTTTGTGTATTATGTAAAGTAAAAATTAATTTTTTCCACATAAATTTTCCAAGTCTTGTTGATTAAATAGCACATTATTATTATTATTTTTTTTTAGAGACAAAGTTTCACTTTATTGCCCTCAGTAGAGTGCTGTAGCATCCCAGCTCACAGCAACCTCCAGCACTTGAGCTTAGGCGATGCTCTTGCCTCAGCCTTCCAATTAGCTGGGACTACAGGTGCCTGCCACAACGCCTGGCTATTTTTTGGCCGGGGCCGGTTTCAGACCCACCACCCTTGGTATATGGGGCTGGCACCTTACGCACTGAGCCCCAGGCACTGCCAAAATAGCACATTCTTTACTGGCTCCCCTATGATACCACTTCTGTCATATTCAAAGTTATGATTATGTGTGGACATATTTCTGGGCTATTTAGAATGGTCCATTTTTCTGTTTGTCTATTCCTACATCAATACCAGTGTTTCATTTACTACAGATTTATAATAACTTAAAAAAATTTTTTTATTTTTATTAAATCATAATTGTGTACATTGGTGCAATCATGGGGCACAATGTGCTGACTTCATATACAATCTGAAATATTTTCATTGAACTATTTAACATAGCCTTCATGGCCTTTTATATAATAACTTCTGTTATAAAAATGCTTTTTCCCTTTACTTTATAAATCCCTTCCTGTTGCTTTCTAGAGAAATAAAACTAAATTCTAAAACTAAACTAAAACTAAAAACTAATAGATTAACAGCCAAGACCTATTGTGATCTGGACCTCACTACTTCTAGTTTCCCTCCGCTGTTCCCTACCCCCCACACTCCTTGGTCTAACTATAGTGGTACCTACTTAGAGTTGTCAAAATGTACCGTGCAAGTCACGTCTGTACGTGCTGTCTTCTACTCAGATTGTCTTTCCCCTTCCCCTCCCTTACTGGTTATTTAAAGCTCATTCAAATTTACTTCCTGCAAGAAACCCACCCAAGGATGGGTAAGGTGTCCCTTCTAACCCATGACACCCACCTTGATCATTTGATAATAATCCCACCAGACTGTGCCTTTTGATTTACTTACTATTTTCCTGCAGTACTATAGGTTCCTTAAAGCCAAGGCTGTGTTTTCCTCATTTCTATATTCCTGAGATGCCATCAGAATTTAAAACTTCTCTCTTCAAAACAAAATTAAAAAGCAAGCCATGAACTCGGAGAAAATATATACCTGATAAAGGGCTTGAATTTAAAATACATGAAGAACTCGTACAGTTCAGTAATCAGAATACAAATTGTCTAGTTTTTAAAAACAGGCAAAAGATTTGAGCAAATGTTTCACAAAGCAAGATATACAAATAGCCAATAACCACCTGAAAAGGGACTCAACTTCACTAATAATCAGGCACATGCAAATTAAATTCATGAAGAGATAACAACTATGTATCACTTGTATGCATTTGCCTCAAAGAATGAAAATAGATATTCACACAAAGATTTATTTGCAAATATTCATCACAACACTTTTAATAATAGATAACAATTGGAAACAACTCAACTGTTCATCAACTATAGACAGATTATGTCATATCCATTCTATGGAATACTGCTCAGTAATAAAAAGAAAATCATTACTATTATATACAGCAACATAGATTCTCAAAAGTATTATGCTAAGTGAATAAAGCCAATCAAAAAGATATACTACGGGTGGCGCCCGTGGCTCAATGAGTAGGGTGCCGACCCCATATACCAAAGGTGATGGGTTCAAACCTGGCTCTGTCTGAATTGTAAAACAAAAAAATAGCCAGGCGTTGTGGTGGGCACCTGTAGTCCCAGCTACTTGGGAGGCTGAGGCAAGAGAATCGCCTAAGCCCAAGAGCTGGAGGTTGCTGTGAGCTGTGTGACACCACAGCACTTTAGTGAGGGCCATAGATTGAGACTCTGTCTTTCAAAAAAAAAAAAAAAAAAAAGATATACTAGGTAATACTGTTTATGTGAAATTTTAAACAAAACGATGGTGAGAATAGACAGGTTAGCTATTTCCTAGAGCCAGGGACAAAAGGAGAATATTAACTATGAAGGAGTAGGAAGAAATTTTTGGATTGACAGAAATATTCCATATTTTGATTCTGATAGTAATTATATGACTGAATGCAACTGCCTGAACTTACAAACTGAAAATGGGTGAATTTTACTACATGAAAACTATACCTTTTTTGAAACATTTCTGTTCATGTCTTTTGCCTGCTTTTAAATGGGGTTATTTGTTTTGTTCTTGCCACTTTGTTTGAGTTTTTTGTAGATTCTAGATATTAGCCTTTTATCTGATGTATATTTTACAATTTTTTCCCTCATTCTGTAGGTTGTCTGTTTACTCTGTTCATTATTTCTTTTGCTGTCTTAAAGCTTTTTAATTTATTCAGTCCCATTTGTATTTTTTATTGCTGTGTTTGCCTTTGGAGGTCTTAGCCAGAAATTCTTTGCCTAGGCCAATATCTAGAAGAGATTTTCCTACATTTTCTTTAGAATTTTTATAGTCTCATGCCTTATGTTTAATTATTTTATCTATCTTGAATTAATTTTTACATATGGTGAGAGATAGGGGTCTTTTTTCATTCTGCTGTATGTGGCTGTCCAGTCTTCCCAGCACCATTTATTGAATAGGGTGTCCTTCCCCCACAGTATATTATTGTCTGCCTTGTCAAGCAGTAGTTGGTTGTAGATAGATGGTTGTATATGTGCATCTGAATTCTTTATTCTGTTCTATTGATCTCTGTCTCCACTTTTATGCCGGTACCATGTTTTATTTATTTATTTATTTTTGGTTACTATAGCCTGGTAGTATACTTTAAAATCAGTAATGTGATGCTTCCAGTTTTATTCTTTCTGCCTAAGATTGTTTCAGCTATTTGGGCTCTTATTTATTTTTTTTTTTTGAGACAGAGCCTCAAGCTGTCACCCTGGAGAGAGTGCTGTGGCATCACAGTGCATAGCAACCTCCAAATCCTGGGATCAAGCGAGTCTCTTGCCTCTGCCTCCCAAGTAGCTGGGACTGCAGTCGCCCGCCACAACGCCCTGCCATTTTTTTTTTTTTTTTTTGTGGTTGCAGCTGTCATTGTTGTTTGGCGGGCCCAGGCTGGATTCGAACCCGCCAGCTCAGGTGTACATGGCTGGCGCCTTAGCCCGTTGAGCCACAGGCACCAAGCCTGGGCTCTTTTTTTGTCTTTGCTTTTGCTTCCATATGAAGCAGAGTTTTGTTTTGTTTTAGATCTGTGAAATGCAACATTGTTTTTTAGATGGGAATTACATTGAATCTGTAAATCACCTTGGTCAGTACAGACTTTTTTTTTGAGACAGAGTTTCATTTTGTCACCCTCAGTAGAGAACTATGGCATCATAGCTCACAGCAACCTCAAACTCTTGGGCTCAAGTGATCCTGTCACCTCAGCCCCCAGAGTAGCTGGGACTACAGGCACCTCCTACAACACCTGGCTATTTTTTTAATGTTTTTTTCTTAATTTTATTATATTTTTAAGAGACAGAGTCTCATTTTGTTGCCCTTGGTAGAGTGCTGTGGTGTCACAGCTCACAGCAACCTCTAGCTTTTGGGCTTACATGATTCTCTTGCCTTAGCCTCCTGAGTAGCTGGGACTATAGGTACCTGCCACAACGCCTGGCTATTTTTTGTTGTACTTTGACTGGGGCCGGGTTCAAACCCACCACCCTTGAGATATGGGGTCTGGCGCCCTACTCAACTGAGCCACAGGCACTGCCCATCGGGCTATTTTTAGAGAAGAGGTCTTACTGGCCTTGAACTCCTGAGCTCAGGCAATCCATTCACCTCTGCTTCCCAGAGTGCTAGGATTACAGGCATGAGCCACCACACCCAGCAGAATGGACATTTTAACAATGTTGATTCTACCCATCCAGGAACATGTGTTATGTCTCAATTTATTTGGGTCATCTACAATTTCTTTCATCAGTATTTCACAGCTCTCTTTGCAGAGATCCTTTGGGATAGATCCTCCATAACTATAGTATATTTCTGAGCTTCTTTATAGCTATTATGAATGTTATGGAGCCTTTGGTTTGATTCTCAGCTGTTTTTATACTGTTTCATACTATTATTAGTTTAAATAAGATATATAAACTGCCAAGAAATGGTTAACACCATTAATCATCAGGGAAATGCAAATTAAAATCGCAGTGAGAAGTCACCTTATCTTTGTCAAAATGGCTGTTCTTAAAAAGTCAAATAAATAAATGCTGGCATGGCTACAAAGAGAAAGAAACATTTATACACTGTTGGTGGGACTGCAAATTAGTACAACTCTATGGAAAATAGTATGAAGATTCCTCAAAGAAATAAATGTAGACTTATTTGACCTAGCAATCCTACTACCGGATATCTACCCAAAGGAAAAGAAGTCATTTTATCAGAAAAGACACCTGCATTCAATTAAGCTGCATTTTTACTGCAGATTAATTCACAATCAACCTAAGTGCCCATCAATTCATGAATGAATTAACACATACATGTGCTTGTACACACACACCCCACAGACCTCTACTCAGCCATACAAAGTAATGAAATAACGCCTTTTTCAGTAACTTGGATGAGACTTTATCCCAAGTAAAGTAACTCAGGAATTGAAAAACTAACACCTTACATACCTCTAATAATTAGGAAATAGTTGGTGGGGACACATGGGCACAGGGAGAGAAAGATCATTGGAGATCAGGAAGAGGGGAAGGGTCAAAACCTACCTGTTGGGTCTATTGAACACTATTCAGGTTATGAGCTTGCAAAGCATGTCCTGACCTAAGCATCATAAAAGGTATTCAGGTAACAACATTTATACCCTCTTACTACTTTGAAATTAAAAAACCCTGACATGCAGATAAAAAAAACTATACTTCAGTTAAACTGAGAAAAATTTAAAGAATAAAAGGAGGAAATAAAAGATTAAGATCCCAAAGCACAAGAGTAGTGATACTGACAACTTAGATATGCCAAAGAAAATTCATAAAGTGCTTCCATTATGCAAAAAGTTGAAAGTTCTTGACTTCATAAGGAAATGAAAAAACTTACATGCTGAGATTGCTAAGATCTATGGTAAGAATAATTTTTCTACTTGTGAAGTTTTGAAGAATGAAAAATTCATGCTAGTTTTATTGTTGTACCTCAAACTCCAAGAGTTGTGTCCATAGTGTATATGGTAAGTGTTTAGTTAAGATGGAAAAGGGATTAAATTTGTGATTGGAAGATGTGAACAGAAATGTGTTCTGACTGACAGAAATCAGGTTCAATACTATCTGAAGGTCCTGAGGGTCTTGGAATGAATCTCTGTGGATAAGGAAGGACTACTCTATATACTCAACAGAACTGTGTACGTATATCGACTAGAAGATATATACTAGAATATTCATTGTGGCACTGTTCAAAACAGTCTCAGTCTGGAATTGAGCCCCTCAATGATTGATGGTATTTATTTCCTTGTGTGTCCACACATTGGAATACAATTGAGCGATGAGAATGAACAAATGACCGTGGCGCTTAATAGAATAGACAAATCTCACAAACATAAGGCTGAGGGAAAGAAATCAGCTATGGATGAACCTCACAGACATCCTATGGGTAAAAGCAAAAGATGCAAAGGAATATATACTGCCTGACTCCATTTATGATTCACTTACAGAAAGTAGAAAAATAGGCAGGTAGCGTTAGAAGTTAGGAGAGTGATTACTTTCAGTTTGTGTTGGGGCAGTAGCTGGAAGGAGGCATAAGGTGGAGGGTGTTAGGGAGCTGGTTATGTTCTCCTTTCCTGAGCCAGGTGCTGATTGAATGGGTATATTCAGTTTGTGAACGTTCAGCATCCCATATACTTAAAATACTTCTGCTTTGCTGTATGACTATTTTACAGGCAGTCCCTAGGCTATGATTGAGAAAGGTTCTATAGGTTTATTCTGCAGTTGAATTTGTATGCAAATTGGAACAGGAACATTTATCTATTACCTGTAACAGCCCCCCTTCGTAAGTGCAAGTTGTATGTCAGTCATATGCTTATCATTTGGGGACTGCCTATACTTCATTTGAAAGGTTTTTATTAAAATTAAATGACCATTGAGTGTTCTAATAAATAATAAAGAAAGAGAAGTTAGATGAAATGCTGACCATTAAGAACTAAAGGATCAGCAGGGGTTAGGTGGTTTGGAAGTTTGGATCTAGGTGTGGTCAGTATGGCCTAGCGTGGTCTCAGGGTTTTCCTGGGTAAAGTAGCACTTGAACATCCTCCAGTGATATCCAGCTTTGGATGGAAGGGAAGAAAATTCCCGTTCCATTTCTCCTTTGGCTCCAGATGAAAAATAACCCTTGGAAAGTGGGTCGATGATTATTATAACCAATTCTTCCCACGTAGGGAGATCTTTATGTCAAGCCCTGTGTAATTTTTGAAGAAAAAGATTAAAAAGGAATTTCAGTGTGCTATAGTAGCTGTGGGGAGACAGACCTTTCTCTATGAGCCTATTAAAGTTACTTGCTTCTCTGAGCCTCACCATCTTCATCTGTAAAATGAAAAATAAAAACCCTTCAGAGGGTTGTGAGATTTAAATAGGAGGGTTGACATCAAAATGTTATCTAAAAAAGAGATCCCTAGATTGCTTTTATTAGTTCCTAAATAAAGAGTGTATTATAATTTGAGATTAACCATAGACAAGCTTCTCTGGGACCCCTTCCCCTCCATGTGCCTATGGGTAATAGCAATAAATATATAAAGAGTAGACTTCAGGTTTCCTGTCCCCCCCCCCCCCCGTTGGAACAGCTGTTCATCAGCACAAAGACTGAGGGCATCAGTGCTGGGGTGATTGAGAGAGAAGACTAGAGTGGGTCTATGCTGGTCATGAAGTTTATTACTTAATTCCTTTTGGCAGCACCATGCCCTGCTTAGAGATGAAGCAGCATTTTTATCTGAGGACAGGAAGCAGGCGCTCAGTGGGTTTGCAAGTCCCCCGTGCCAAATGTGCTTGCTTTGTCAGACTCTGCAAGATTCCCCCTCCTGCTGGAATCCTGGAGCTGCTGTGTCATGAGTTGCAGGAATCCCAGGAAATGAGATGGTGAGTGCCAAATTTACTGTTTCTTGGGATTTTGCTATCTCTTTCCAGCTCTCCTGATAGTAGCCAAGAATTAGACTAAATTAGGGAAAATTACCTAGGCTAAATCACTTCCCTGTATGTAGACTCTTTATTATCCCAGTACCAGAGTGAGATCTTCTACATCATGAATCTGAACGGATAGCTGACCTCAGGATAAAGTGCCAGCTGCAGAGCAAGCTATAGAAGACTGTCTGAGATCTGGCCTTGTACAGTGCCGGAAGCAAGAAGACCATGGAGATGGTTGCTGAGTGCTGAGAGTGGATGTTGTTGCTCCACACAAAGATAAAGATAATGATAGCTGAGATGGAAGAAATGGGCTGTTGAAAAAGCTATTGAGGAGGTAGAGTCAACAGGACAATTAATAGGAAGTAAAGTAGAATCAACAGGAAGTAAGGTAGAATCAACTGGAAGAAAATCATCTAAGGGTGTGTGGTAGGGAGTGAGGGGAACAAAGAAGGAGAAGGAGAAGTAGAGACTTTCTCCTTGGGTTGTTTGCTAGAAACAGTGTGGCGTAGAAATACTGCACTGGGGAGCATGGGAAGAGAAGCAGGTTGCTTAGCCCATGTCCCCTAGCAATGGGACCTGAGAAAAAGGTTTATGGTGAGGTTATTTATTTGACCATGTAATGCCAGGAACTGGAAATGAGGGTCTGGGGAAGTGAAATGGGAAGGACCCAATGCAAGGAGGTATTATTAAGTTGGCTACTACCATGTATTGTTCAATCATTAATCTTGTGCATCATTTATGAAATGCATCTCAAGACTGTGCCCCAGGTGAGGAAAGTGTGTATGTGTGTGTGTGTGTGTGGGGGGGGGGAGGCATCAGCTCCCATCCCTGTTGGTCAAGAGCTGCCCACAGAGTGTTAATTCCACACACTTCTGGTTGTGCAGGTCTGAGTACCCAGAAGTCTGATGCCCACAAGAGAAGCTCTGGGATAGGGCGTAAGAGACGTGCAGCTAGAACCTGAGACCAGGCACTGCCACATAGCACTTCCCCAGAGCCACTTTAAGCTCAATGGAACTGGCCTTTGCAGAAGTGGCTGGAAAGAGATGAGGCGATGGGCAGGAGCATTGGGTCCCACCTTGGGGAGGTGTGCAAGAGGCAAACAACACCCAGTTCAAAGGCAAATGTGTGAAAATAGAAAAGACATAATCTCTGCCCTGGAAGAGCCCACTATCTTGTAGGGAGGATATATAAACAGACAAATTACACAGCAAGGTGGTAAGTGTGCCGCTTCTGCTATTGCTGTGAACATCTATTTACTTTGTGCCAGGCACTGTATTTAAGTGTGTGCTTTTCCATGAATTCGCTCATCTAACTCTCTCAGCAACTTTATGAAGAGGGACTGTTATCTTCATTTCACTCATGAAGAAATGGTGACATATTGTCCAAAGTCATAAGCCAGTAAGTGGCATAGCTAAAATGTGAGCATTTAAAACCCTTTAGAATTATCAAAAGAAGTAAATGCTGGATCTGATAGGTAGGAAGAGACAGATCAGCCATGGCTTGGTTGTTATGACATCCCTTGGTATTATTATGTACATGTTCAATGCTGGTTTTGCTAAGGCATTTACAAACATGGTTTAATTAATACTGATAATATAAGGCAGGAATCATTATCATCTCCATTTTACTTAAGAGGAAATAGAAGCACCAAAGGTCAATTTTCTTACCCACGTCATCCAGAGGATCAGCAGTGGGCCATTGCAGGATGCTGGGCAGCTGATGGCTAGCATACACCCTGGCCGATCCCTGCCCTGTAATGAGTGTCCTGCTTTGGGAGAGGAATGACTAGTACGGCCTAGGCCATTGGCATTCCAGTGCCATCCTCAAATAAGTCAGGCACCACTAAACAGACTCAATTTTACCTGCAGTAATTTCCTCTCTGTGTAAAGATTTATTTTAGGCTGTAGAAAAAAAAATGGATTCCTGAAAGCTGAAAGCAAATGCTACTTGTAGCAATGCACACTGATCTCCACCCTGATTCTAGATGTGGAGGGAATATTTATTTTCCTTTAGACCACACCTCTTGGGCCTTCCTCCCAGAGGGGCAGCTACAAGGCTGTGGGCCACCAAGCTTGTGGCAATAGACACACTTAGGAGAGCAGAGGTATCTGAGTCAAAAGGGCTTTCCTGGTAAAAATATAAATAGAAAATCTGATCTAGGGCGTATGGGCCAGACAGGGGCAAGAGCATGAATAGACAAGCCCACTATTACCCAAAGAGCCCGAATGACAAGACTGTGGTGCAGAGGCCACTTGTCAGGCTTCTGAGGACCTGGGTGTGAGTTCTGACTTTTCTACTTACTTGCAAAATCTTTGAGGACTCACTTCCCAGCTCTGAGCCCCAGTTCTCTCACTGGCTTATTGGTATGTGGTGTGAACTGTGGAGGCAGCTCTGTGTGGCTTTGAATCCTGTACCAGTTAGGTGTTCTTGCACAAGGTACCTAACTTCTCACCTCTCAGCCTCCTCATCTGTAAATAGAAGGGAATGATTAGGGCAGTCTGAGAGTATCAGGTGGGTTTAGACCAAGTGCTAAGGAAGAAGCTTGGTGTACAGGGGCATTGAGTAATCATGATTGAAAAAGGAGCTGGTCACTCAGTCTTGCCCAAGGCTATCATGGGATTAAATAGACAATCTATAAGAGGCAAAGAGGCAAGGCTACCATGGGTGAGAGACTTACATCCCCATGCCTAGAGCCTTTCCCACTTCAAAGATTGCCCTCCATGGAGGCCTGCCCTTCATGGAGGCTCTGGGATTAGTTTTGTAAGCCATAATCCTGCAGTCTGGCTCTTACTTCACTTCTTTTGACCTTCATACTTGCCAACACCCACCCTTCTTCTTGGACTCCCCTCTGCCCAACTGTCCACAGAACCCATGACTGTGATCTCTTGGCCATTCTTGATCAAACTCACCACCCACCTTTGATCATAATGCACAATGTGAGCTTACGTGGGGCCCTACCCCCCTCAGTCAAATATTAGAGTCCTTTAACTCAATGGAAGCTCCTGGAGATCAGAGACTTGAGCCCCATTCATGTTTTTATTCCTGAAGTGCTAAGATCAGTGCCAGACCCAACAGAGATGGTTAAGAAATAATAATTATGATTGTGTGTGCGCGCACACGCGCGCATGCATGCCCTCATCTGCAAATTGTATGAACAAGGTGCCATGCCAGGCTCCACATAATCCTCTCAGCAGCCCCATATTGTAGAGGAGAAAACTGAGTCACACAGAAGTAAGTGACCTGCCCAAAGTCTCATAGCTAAGCAGAAGGACAAGCCCAGTTAGTCTAGCTCCAGAATTGTGCTTTTAACCTCTAACATAAAAGCACATAAGAGACTTAGATCCTTAGGCTCCTGGTCTCTTCAAAGGCAGGTGGCACAACTGGCTGATTCTTCAGTGCAAGGTGCATCACTGTAGTGAGGACCCTGGATAATACCTTTTGCTGCACTCAACAAAATAGCATCACAGCTTTTTTATTTTTTAAAGAGGAGAATTAAAAAAAGGAGAAGTAGCTGGGTAAAATGTTGACTTTGCTTTCCTAATTAAATCTAGGGGAGATTCCTTATGGAAAAGATGCCAATAAAATATACCTCTGAAATTAATTGTGATAGTTGATCAGCATCAGATCAGATAATTCTCCTTGTGTTCCTCTGACTTAGGTAGTGTTTTTATTAAGATATTCATTCTCTCAGTGTACATGATGCATGGGCACTATGCTATATGCTGGGGATTTGGAGATAATAATCACAATGCCTAACATTAGGCACCAGGACCTAGGATAAGCATTCTTCATGCATCATCTCATTTTAGTCTATGAGGTAAATGAGAATCTCTGACTCTATGAAGTAGATGCTCTTATTATCCCCATTTTATAGATGAAGAAGAAGGCTGAGCATGATTAAGTAACTTATTTAATATCACAAGTAATAATTGGCAGTGCCTAGATTCAAATGCAATTCAGTAGTCTGGCAGGGAAATTTCTTAGCCTTTTTTTGATATGGAGAAATTGGCATTTTCTTGTTCTAAAGAAGTGTTTGAAAGCATCTTTAGAAATGCTTTTATTTTTATACTGGGAGTACATCAGTACTTTTGCTGGACACAAACAGCATTAGAACAGATTGCTTAGAGTCTCTGAGAGTCTGATTGCAATTTCTAAGCCCCTTCAGTCAAGAAAGTCTTTGGCAACCCCTCTTTGTAGAGATACAAAGAGATAAATGCATGTACATTAGTGTGGCAAAACCTCCCATGTGTTGAGATAAAGGTCTTTGTAAAATATAATTAGAACACATAGAATGGTGGCCTGGGCACAGATATTATATTATCAGTATAGGTAACACTAGCTGCTGTAGCAAATAAAAATTTGCAAATACCAAATTTCAGTAGCTTAACATGATGCTGATTGATGTGTCACTCTGATGTGGGTGGGTGTGATGGTTAATTTTATATGTGTACTTGACTGGGCTTAGGGATGCCCAGATAGTTGGTAAAATATTATATCTGTGTGTGTCTGTGAGGGTGTTCCCAAAGAGATTAGCATTTGAATCAGTAGACTGAAGAAGGAAAATCACCTTCACCAGCATGGGAGGGCATCATCTCATCTGTCAGTGCCCATGTAGAACAAAAAGGCAGAGGAGCAGCAGACTTGGTCTCTCTGTCTGTGCTGGGATATCAGTCTTCTACTGACCTTGGACATCAGTACTCCTGGTTCTCAGGCCTTTAGACAGAACAGGATTGACAACATTGACCTTCCCATTTCTGGGCCTTTGGGTTTTGATCACAAATTGTACTGTGGATTCCCCTGGTTCTCAGGCTCTCTGATTCCCCTGGTTCTCAGGCTCTCTGAATGGGGCTAAATTATACCATTGGTTTTCCTGGTTCTTCACTGTGCATATGAAAGATCGTAGGACTTCTCAGCCATTATAATGAATAAATACACACACACACACACACACACAATATCCTATTGATTTTGTTTATCTGGAGAACCCTGACTATACAGTGGGTATTCTTGCTTAGAATTGGTCTTTACTAAAGTCATCCAGGGGCCAATGTCTAGTCCATATTGTGGCTTCAATCCCACTGGGTCTGTAAGTCCTCTTCTGGGTCCTCTGTATTTAGGTAGAAGATGGGGAAGGACAGGAGCCAGCCATGGGAGGCTCCTCTGGACTAGGCTGTGAGGGATTTTCATTACTTTTGACTCATAGTCCAGTGTCCAGAATGCAGAAACCCAGGTTTCAGAGGAGCTTGGGAACTAGAGTAGCTGTGTGTCTAGGGGAAAGGGAGTGGGTGTGGAGGAAGGTGGTCATTCTTTGCCACAGGCCTCCATACAAACTCCATCTCAATTCTCTGCAATCACTCCTCTGCAGATGTCTGCATTCATCACTGTGTGCTTCTGGAGGGCCAAGGCCACTTCTTCTTTGCAATCCCATGCAGGACCACAAGGTCTTGGCATAAAAGAAGCTCGGCATGTTTCTGTGGCAGGTTGACAAGTGCATAAACAAGAGCTTGAGTTGGATCTTTCTTGAGTTTAATGTGTTTTTGAACTAGTATTATGATTTGCAAATGTAGGGCTTAGTTGTATACGTGAAGGGTTTTATTTTGGAAAAGAGAGTGGAGGATCTTTATCCCTTAGAAACCTACTTGTCCAGATGATTAAA
The DNA here is from genome assembly GCA_963573935.1 of Arctocebus calabarensis. NCBI lineage: Eukaryota > Metazoa > Chordata > Mammalia > Primates > Lorisidae > Arctocebus > Arctocebus calabarensis. Next base: position 3,920 of record CAUYON010183136.1, on the reverse strand, counting down.
GCAAGTCTCAACACTGTCATTCATTGGATGGCAGAGAGATGAATTAAACTAGCCTGTGTGTTGTGTTAACCTGAGTCCCACAAACTTTGATAAAATAGGATGGCAAATATCCTGGTTCTGTTCCAAAGAATGGACCTTTTCCTTAGCAATGACTCTCATTATTGGGTTCATAGAGGTAACTGTGATTGGTTAGGCCCTAGAGCCATTTGCCATTACGGAAAGACAGACAAAGGTGTGTGGGGGTGACAACAGCTGCCAAGTGTTTAAAGAAACCCTGAAATCCCAGATCAGGTTCCTCAACTTCAGCCCTGCTGATGTTTTGGGCAGGAACTTTCTTTGTAATGGGGGCTGTCCTGTGTTTTGTAGGGTGTCCAACTGCATTGCTGGCCTCTGCCCACTGGGTGCAGATGCAGCTCCCTCCCAATCTAAAAACTCTGTAGATGTTTCCAGGTGCCCACTGGGGAGCACCTGGGTTGAGAACTACTGACTTAGTTCCTGAGGGAGAATGCAGAAGTGAGGGCACTTCCCAGTTTGTTCTTGCTCTCTCTATAAGCAGCAGTGTAGAGCATCTGGTGCTGTTGTTTCTCACAAGGTGTTTGCTTGCACCTCAGTTATGTTTAGGAAAACATGGCTGTGAACTCCATCTGTGCCGTTTCCATCCCCCTACCCTACTCTTGAGTAAAAGGTCAGGTTGGAGGGATAGGGCAAGTGATTCATACCAGGTCACACCAGGCGTCATCCACAGTGGAGTGTGTTCTGATGGAATACACTCTGATGGTCAGTAGAGAGAACTTGGTTGTAGAGAGAACTCACAGAACCAAGAGGCAGAAAAGCCATCATTCCTCCCCAGTCACCACGGAGGCTAATGGGGAATTGCCTGGCTTCTCTGCACCCACCACCCTGACTCCAAGAGAATAGAGCATCGCTCAGTGTAATTCTCTTATTTTAAAAAATAAAGCTTGTCGAGGCGTTTCAGGAGAGTGATTCTTTATCTAGTGTCTCTTTTCTGTTTTCAGTTCAATAAAAACCTTGAAAAGTAGATAGAAGGAAAAATATTAGCCCCATTTCACAGATAAGAAAACTGAGACTCAGAGTGAGTGACTTTCCCATTAAGGACTCAAACCTCAAGACATTCATATCATGGACCAGTTGAGTCCAGACAATCCAAGCGGTGTTCTCTCTTATAAGTTGCTATTTAAAATGCAGAGTTAGGTGGGAATTTAGGGCTGTTAGATCTCTGGTCACAGTGCACTGGTGGGGGTAGGAAACAGGGTTTCTCAGAACATATATATCTCTCTTCTTCCCTTAGGAAGGACACCCCAGGGTGGTGGGAACTCTGGGGACTCTATAGGCATGTGGTGAGGAAAACACGTGCAACTATTCCTGCCAACAACATGTGAGTCTGTTTTGTTTGTCTGCTTTTCAACACAGCTGGTTCCACTCTCCATAAAATGGGGATGAATCCCCCACAGGGGAATAGGTCTTATTTTTGTTTTTGAGAAATGTAATTAAAATCTGGAACGAGTTCACCAATTCTGGAGAGAGGATGAACTCTTGCTATGTGGATCACACCCACGTCTGTTGCCTTGGACATTTTTTGAGTGTGACATTCTGTAAAGGATGTTCTTTTTTTTTCTTTTCCTAGAATAATTAGTATTTATTAGTTTAGCCATTTTTAATGAGACAAGCAATTAGAACTCAGTATGCTGGTGACATAACAAAGTAAATAGAGGGCATGGAGGTGGGGATTCAGCTCAAAGGGAAGCTGAAGAGTTCTGAAGGTCTCAGAGGTGCAGAGGCAGCAGGACACCCGTATGTGTGGATAATGGGAGAGGAAGCATCTTCTGCCTGGGACTGAGCTTTAGATGCTACATTCATTTCTACATTTAACCCTCTCAACAACCTGACTGAGAAAAGGAGGCACTTTCCAGGAAGACCTGAAAAACCCATATTTTGGGGCTTTTTGATGTGTAAGGTTTTTTGATCATCATAAATTTTTTGCCTTGTATATTACTGTTCCCACTTGATATACAGGAAGATTGAGGCCCAGGAGAGTCAAAGACCTTAAATTTAAATAAAGCAGCTATTTACTGGCAGAGTTGCTTAGAAACCCAAGACTGTCCCTGCGTGGCACAATGCTATGTCTTAACCTAGATTATAATGTGGTATGACAACTAGAAACTGGGTCTGAGCCAAGGGATGGACAATATACTTTGCTGGGGAGGCAGGTTGCTGATGCATTCAATGAAGAAACAACTTCATGACATTTTGTATTTGGTTGTAGACAGTCCAAAATTAGGGAGACAGAGACTAATTAGGTTAATGGGAAACAGAGCAAGATGGGAAAGAAGCCAGCAATTAGAAGGAGGAAGCAGACAACTGTGAAATCCAACCAGAATGCATTTGAGAAGGGGGAACAGAAGCTGAACATAGGTCTAGGTGCCTTCCTAACTAGAATAACCAAAGAGATTTCAGAGGAAAAGAGAAATAGGGGGTGTCAGTGACTTCTGTAACTTAAACAATAGTAAAGCTCATTGAGATGGACTTTTGACTTTCGGTCCTCTGAACAGGCAGGAGAGGAGACTCTTGGATCTCTCGTAACTTTCTATTTCTAGGCTCTGTTGTGCCTCTCTTCTCAGGCCACAAGGAGAACTTCAGAAGGCATCAACTGCTAGAATCAGATCAGCAGGGCCACAGCTTCTAATAACCCTCTGATGCATCCAAATGGCCTGTTTTCCTAATGGAATTAAGTCTGACTGATGTTCGTATAAAGGAGAAATTATTTTCTCTCTTGATCACATTTTCTACTTTGGTATACAAAATAAGAACTTCTAAGTCCTTTTAGAAATGTTGGAAAAACGTTTTAGCCTTTAGTTCACATCTGTCCGTTTACAACTCCTGGAAAGAGGAAGAAGAACTTAATTAATTGGATAGGAGGAGTGGGAAGAAGAACTGAACAAGGGTGTTTTTGATTCCCTGAGCTCTCTCTGTTAGCATATACAGTCTAAGAATTAGCTTTTCCTCCTGCTCCTCTCCTCCGGGGGTTAGAAGACCTAGGTGGAGACTAGAAGTCTTAGAATCTCACTGACCCTTTCTTGGCCTTCTGTGATTGTCCAGGTATGAGTTGGTCCCAGTTCCCCTTTAGCTACTTGGGAATTGCCTGCTCTGCAAACCCAACTCCCCAGTTGTGTTTACTCCATGATCTCTATCAAGGCTTCCCAGCTGTGCTGAGATGAGAAGAATCATTAAGAATTGGTCAGATGGTCGGTGCTGCGGCAGCCAGCTGAAGAACCAGCGGGCTGGATGACACGCAAGGAGGGGGAGTTCCAACCCACCAGAGGCTCCAATAGCCAAAAAGGCTGGACAACTGCCGAGGAGACACCTGTGCCTTGGTGTCTCCTTCACTTTACACTTAGGACTAAATGTGGAACCCCCATTTCCTATGCCTAGGTCAATTTTTTGTGAATTTCCTAGGCCTCAATTCCATGAATGGACTGTATCCATTCATTGATACATTCATTCACCTTGCCCCTGCGGAAGAGACTGTATTCATTTGTTTCCTGGCCAAGGAACCCATATACCTATATATACTCTGAGACTAAAGGCCTAAAGGAGGAGACGGGGAAAGACCAGGAGAGAAACGGAGAGAACTTCTCTCTCCCCACTTGAATTTTCTCCCTCTACCAGGAGCTTTAGTGTTTTCTGTATTCTTTTCTGTAAATAAATTCTGTCTTACCACTGGGGGTGAGGTAGGGGGAATAATGTAATGAAGAATAATAAAATACGTATATTTAAAAAAAAAGATTCATTTCACAAATGTCATAAACTCACACTTCCTACTAATTTGATTTAGATTAGAGATATTCATGGCTATACATTCAATTTAATACTGAGTCAGACAATAAACTGCCTGTTAGAAG